>VDFB02353493.1:11477289-11510933 GCA_007258455.2 Sequoia sempervirens | reverse complement strand
TTGTGCCTATGCTTTAATTACTAGCACTGATGAGCCTAGGTCTATTAAAGAGGAAATTAGAATGTCTGAATCAAAATATTGGTTGGAAGCCATGAATGAAGAAATGGAATCATTAGAGAAGAATGAAACTTGGAGTTTGGTGCCCTTGCCTAAAGGTAGAAAAGTTTTTGGCTGTAAGTGGTTATTTAAAAAGAAAATTACTCTAGATGGCAATGTTGAAAAGTATAAAGCGAGGTTGGTTGCGAAGGGGTATTACCAGGTAGAGGGAATTGATTATGGAGAAATATTTTCTCCTGTAGCTAAGCTGACATCTATCAAATTTCTTTTGTCACTTGCAACAACATATGAATTAGAGATTGAACAGATGGATGTGAAGACAACATTTCTTCATGGTGATCTTGAAGAAGAAATTTATATGTCCCAGCCTGAGTATTTTGTGGAAAAAGGTAAAGAAATTATGGTTTGCAAGTTAAAGAAATCTCTATATGGTTTGAAGTAGTCACCTAGAATGTGGTACCGAAAGTTTGACACATTTGTACTTCCTTTGGGATTTGTAAGGTCAAAATCTAATTATTGTGTGTACTACAAGACAGAAAATGATAGATTTCTTGTTATTTCCCTATATGTTGATGACATGTTGTTCATAGGAAATAGTAAGAATATGATTTCTGATCTAAAATCTCAATTGTCTGCAAAGTTTGAAATGAAGGATCTTGGTGCAACAAGGTATATTCTAGGGATGGAAATAACTAGGGATAGAAAGAGTAGGAAGCTCTGGCTCAGCCAGCGTAAGTATATTTGTTGAGAAACTGTGTCTCAAACTCACTGGTATAATCCTACTTCTGTCACAAATCAGCTCAAAGCTGTTAAGTGTCACTTTTATGCTTGTACTGCTGTACTGCTAGGTGATGATAAGAAAGGTGCGGTAGCTCGGTTACTACCATACCATGGGAAACTTCTGGTGGAGACAGGGTAGTGAATTGTACCTCCATACCGTGAGAACCTTGTGACTGACTAGCGGTAGCGTGGTGAGACCACCGTACTGCATGAGACTTCAACGTGTCTAGTGGTAGTGTGGTTACTACCATCTCACAAGAGTCTTTAGCTTGCCTAGTTGTGGTGCAATAGAAGGACCATGGGTGAATGAGCATGGACTTGGTTGACTACTCAGGTGTACGCTAATTAGTGGAGGATGGTGCTGACTTGGAGATGGCTATTCGATGACTGGGAAGTTTGATAGTTTCTTTGAACTGAACCATTTGTACAGAGAATGAATCGATCATGTTTGTTGCTATACATTGCAATGTGCTATAATTGTTATGGGCTCGATGGTTGGTTGGTCGAGTGATTAGTGAGCAATTTCATTGTATGTTGTATATGCATTATAACAGTGAGACATAATGAAGTGATCAAAATTTGTTCTATATGAGGTTGATTAGGGAAATGTTGCTATTGTTAAATTGATTATCTGAAAGGAGAGTCTGTAACATGTATGTAGTTCAATTACTATAATACAAGTGATTTTTTCTTTGGTGTGGTGGGTTTTTCTCCCATAAGGGTTTTCTCATGTAAATCTGGTGTTCAATTGTGTATGTGTATTTTTCTCTATTCTATTATTCCTTTCATGTGCATCTTAATGGAATGCATTTTCAAAATTCAAAGACATATCTGCATTCTTCTTTGAGGTTTGACATTAGGAGAATTTGTTCCACACCTTTAGCTTTCCTTACAAGTGGTATTAGAGTCTAGCCTATTGTGTTATCCTTGTGGGTAGGTTGGGTTTTTTGTGTCAATTCTGTTTAGTGGGAGTCTTGTCGAAGTTTGGTAATTTAAATTGCAGATTAAGATGTCAAGCACATTAGGAAAGATTGAAATTAAGAAATTCAATGGTAACAATTTTGAGTTGTGGAAACTCAAAATGGAAGACCTATTGGTGGATCATGATCTTTGGCTTGCTATGTTTGGAATGAAACCTACTAGCATGAACCAAGAAGATTGGGACCTCACAGATAGAAAAGCAAAAGGGTTGATAAGACTCTGTTTAGAAAACTCAGTTCTTCTGAATGTTCATGAAGAGAAATCCGTATTTTCTTTGTGGAAGAAGCTTGGAGACATTTATCAGGGCAAGTCCTTGGTGAATAAGTTGTTCTTAAGGAAGAAGTTATACTCTTTGAAGATGGAGGAAGGGGCGTATGTGGGTGATCATTTGAATATGTTTAACACATTGATTTTTCAGTTAACATTTGTGAGTGTGAAAATTGATGATTAAGATCGTTGTATGCTTTTGTTGTGTTCTTTGTCCAATTCTTGGGATCATTTAGTGATGGAAATTGGGAGCACAACAACCAATTTTAAGATGGAAGATGTGGTTGCTTCTTTGCTGTTAGAAGAGATGAGAAGGAAATCTTCTGAGATGGCGAAGGAGGCTCTAACTATTCATGGTAGATTGAAAGAAAAAGGAAAGAAGAAGGACAAGAAATCCAAATCAAAATTAGAAGGGAGATCAAAGTCTCCTGGAAAAATGTCCAAGGTGAAGTGCTGGAATTGTGGGTAGCCTGGTCATGTACGAAAGGATTGCAAATAGGAGAAAATGAAGAAGAATTCTTCCGACAATGATTTTTCTCAGAGCGATGCAGATGCCTTAATTTCAACCTTGGCAACTTAGGCATCAAATGATGTCTGGATAATTGATTATGGAGCATCTTTCCACATGAAATCTCATAGAGATTGGTTCACAAAGTATGAAAAATACGATGGTGGAAAGGTGTATTTAGGAAGCGATTCATCTCTAGAAATTGTTGGCCGTGGAAGAGTAAGAATTCAGTTTCCCGATGGAAGAATTAAGGGAATTGATGGCATAATGCATATACCAGGTCTGGCTTAGAACTTACTTTCAGTAAGTAAGCTAAATGATGTTGGAGTGCAAGTCTCGTTCTCAAGAAATGACTATAAAATGACTAGAGGCTCGATGGTGTTGGCTAGGGGTGCCCGAATAGGTACTCTGTACAAGCTGGATGCACTTGCTGTTCAATGTAATAGTATCTCTGCAAAGTCACAAAACGCTGTTTGTGCATAACAGGAGACTGAAGTCCCTATAGGGGAAAATTATTTGGAGTTTAAAATTCCAGCGGAGAAGACTATGCTATGGCATCAAAGGCTCAGTCACATTGGTGAAAAAGTTTTAAAAGCCTTGAACATTGAATTCATATGGTAAACATCATTGTAATCTAGAATTTGAATTCTGTGAACATTGTATATATGGTAAACATCATTGTGTTTCTTTTTAATCTAATCCTCACAAATATTTTGGTGTTCTGGATTATATTCACTTTGATGTTTTTGGTCTAGTAAATGTTCCTTTGTTGTCGAATTTAAAATATTATGTATCTTTTATTGATGATTATTCGAGAAGGGAATTTTTATAATTTTTGAAAAATAAATCAAAAGTGTTCAGTCAGTTTAAAGAGTTTACGAACTTGGTAGAAAATCAAATTGGAAGAAAAATTAAATGCTTAAGGACAGATAACGGTGGTGAATTCTGTTCTAGAGATTTTGAAAGATATTGCAAAGACCATGGAATTAAAAGGCATAAAACAACACCTTACACTTTGAAGAAAAATGGAGTTTCCAAAAGGTTGAATAGGACACTAATAGAGAAGGCAAGAAGTATGTTTTGGAATGCTAGTCTAGAGCAGAAGTCCTGGGTTGAGGCTGTGGCTACATCATGTTACTTGTTGAATTAGTCTCCTTCATCAACACTTGTTGACAAAACGCCTATGGAAGCTTGCTTTGGTAAGAAGCCCTCTCTGAGACATATTTGTGTCTTTGGCCATGAAGCATATGTTTATGTGCCAGATGTGAAGAGATCTAAATTGGAGAACAAATCTATTAAATGTATCTTCATTGGCTATGACATTGGTGTGAAAGGATACAAGCTTTGGAATCCTGTGACTGAAAAGGTTGTATACAATAGAAGTGTAATTGTTCAAGAGCTCAAACTTTCTTTAGTGGATCTATAGTCAGGGATGAAAGAAAATAAAGAGGAAAATGATGTTGTCAAAATACCTCTAACTCCTGAAAAAGAGGAACAACACATTGATAGTGTACCTGAAATTGAGGAGAGTTTGAGTAGTTTTGAGAGTTTTGAAGAAGAACCACAACCTCAACCTCAGCCTGTGAGGAGGTCTACACATGAGAAGAAGCAACCTGATAGGTATGGGTTCTCTATGTTAGATTCTACTTATTCCTATGCTTTGATTACTAATACTGATGAGCCTAGGACTATAAAAGAGGCAACTGAAATGTTTGATTCAGATTCCTGGTTGGAAGCCATGAATGAAGAAATGGCATCATTAAAGAAAAATGATACTTGGGATCTGGTTCCATTTCCTGAAGGTAGAAAGCCTATGGGCTGAAAATGGGTATTTAAAAAGAAAATCAGTCTGGATGGTAGTTTTGAAAAGTATAAAGTGAGGTTGGTTGCAAAGGGTTATTCCCAGGTAGAGGGAATTGATTGTGGAGAATTTTTTTTTCCAGTAGCAAAGCTGACATCTATCATATTTCTTTTGTCACTTGCAACAACATATGACTTGGAGATTGAGAAGATGGATGTGAAGACAACATTTCTTCATGGTGATCTTGAAGAAAAAATCTATATGTCCCAGCCTGAGCACTTTGTAGTAAAAGGTAAAGAAAATCTGGTTTGCAAGTTAAAGAAATCTCTGTGTGGTTTGAAATAGTCGCCTAGAATGTGGTACCAGAAATTTGACATGTTTGCTTTGTCACTAGGATTTGTAAGATCAAAATATGATCATTGTGTGTATTAAAAAGTTGAGAATGATCGTATTTTAATTATTTCCTTGTATGCAGATGATATGTTATTCATTGGGAATAGTAAGTTTATGATTTCTGATCTAAAATCTCAATTGTTTGAAAAGTTTGAAATGAAAAATCTTGGTGTAGCTAGGTATATTCTAGGGATGGAAATAACCAGGGACAAAAAGAGAAAAAAGATTTGGCTTAGCCAGAGTAAGTATATTAATACTATTTTGGAGAGATTTAGTATGATTGATTGCAAGCAGCTAGTTGTTCCAGTTTTGCAAGGAATGAAGCTATTTGTTGAAGATTGTCCAAAATATGCTACTGAGATGGAGGACATGACCAGAGTGCCTTATGCTAGTGTTGTTGGCAGTTTGATGTATGCAATGGTCTGTACAAGGCTAGACATTTCCCAAGTAGTGGGAGTACTTATTCATTTTATGGAAAATCCAGGAAGGACACATTGGGATGCTGTGAAAAGAGTGCTTAGATATTTGAAGGGAACTTTAGAATATGCTTTGTGTTACCATGGAAATTTGGTTGAATCCCAAAGGAATCTCAACATTCATGGATATGTGGACTCTGATTGGGCAGGGGACATTGATAGCAAAAGGTCCACCAATGGATATATTTTCATGGTGAATGGTGGTGTAGTTAGTTAGATGAGCAAGTGATAGGCTATAGTCAATTTGTCCACTACAGAGGAAAAATACATGGAAACTACACATGCCTGTAAGGAAGCAATTTGGTTAAAATATTTGTGTTCTAACATTGGGTTTGATGCAGGGAAAATTACAATTTATTGTGACAGTCAGAGTGCCATTTGTTTGGCAAAAAATCCTACTTTCCATGTCAGGATGAAACATATTGATGTATAATATCACTTTGTACGAGATATGGTGGAGGATGGAAAGGAATGTTTAGAAAAAGTGGATACTCTAGAAAATGTTGCAGATGCATTAATGAAACCAGTGAGCATAGACATGTATAGGTGGTGTGCTAGTTCTATGGGCCTTAGGGCGCATGAATCCCAATAGTTTTTGAATGCTTTGGAGGGTTCAGTGAGTTCTTCTTCAAGTAGGAGATTGTTGAGAAAATGTGTCTCAAACTCACTGGTATAACCCTTCTTCTGTCACAAATCAACTCAGAGTTGTTAAGTGTCACTTTCATGCTTGTACCACTGTACTGTAGCTGATGATAAGAGAGGTGCGGTAGCATAGTTACCGCCATACCGTGGGAAACTTCTGGTTGAGACACGGTGTATTTCCATACCACGAGAGCCTTGTGATTGACTAGCAGTAGCGCGGTGATACCACCATACTGCAGGAGACTTCAATGTATCTAGCGGTAGTGCAGTTACTGCCATCCTACGGGGATCTTTAGCCTACCTAGCGGTGGTGCGGTAGAAGGACCATGGGTGAACGACCGTGGACTTGGTTGACTGCTGAGATGTACGTCGATTAGTGGAGGACAATGCTAACTTGGAGATGGTCATTTGATGACTGGGAAGTTTGACAGTTGCTATGAACTAAACCGTCTGTACATAGAATGAATCAATCATGTTTGTTGCTATACATTGCAATGTGCTGTAACTATTATGGGTTCGATGGTTGGTTGGTCGAGTGATTAGTGAGTGTTTTCATTGTATGTTGTATATGCATTATAACAATGAGACATAATGAAGTGATCAATTTTTTTTTTGTACGAGGTTGATCAGGGAAATGTTGCTACTGTGAAATCAATTATCTGAAAGGAGAGTCTGTAGCTTGTATGTAGTTCAATTACTGTAATACAAGTGATTTTTTCTTTGGTGTGGTGGGTTTTTCTCCCGTAAGGGTTATACCACATAAATTTAGTGCTCAATTATGTATGTGTGTTTTTCTCTATTCTGTTATTCCTTTCATGTGCATCTTAATGGACTACATTTACAAAATTTAAAGACATATCTACATTCTTCTTTGAGGTTTGACATTAGGAGAGTTTGTTCCACACCTTTAGCTTTCCTTACAATATTAACACTATTCTAAAGAGATTTGGTATGACTGATTGCAAGCAGCTAGTTCTTCCAGTTTTGAAGGGAACAAAACTATATGTTTAAGATTGTACAAAATATCCTACTAAGATGGAGGACATGACTAGAGTGCCTTATGCAAGTGCAGTTGGTAGTTTAATGTATGCAATGGTTTGCACAAGTCTAGACATTGCCCAAGCAGTGGGAGTACTTAGCTAGTTTATGGAAAATCTAGGAAGGTCACAATGATGCTATGAAATGAGTCTTTAGATATTTAAAAGGTACATCTCAGTATGCTTTGTGCTATCATGGTAACTCGGTTGGATCACAGAGATCACTCAAAATTCAAGGCTATGTGGATTCTGATTGGGCAGGGGACATTAACAACCTAAGATACACAAGTGGATATATTTTCATGTTAAATGGTGGTGCAGTTAGTTGGATGAGAAAGTGAAAGGTTGTAGTCGCTCTATCCACTACTGAAGCTGAGTACATGGAAGCAACACATGCCTGCAAAGAAGCTATATGGCTTATACATTTGTGTTCTAATATTGGGTTCAATGCAGGGAAAATTACAATTTGTTGTGATAGTCAAAGTGCTATTTTTTTGGCAAAAAATCCTACTTTCCATGCCAGGACGAAACATATTGATGTGTAGTATCATTTTGTATGAGATATGGCGGAGGATGGAAAGGTATATTTAGAAAAAGTGGATACTCTGGAAAATGTTGCAAATGCATTGACGAAACCAGTGAGCATAGACAAGTACAGGTGGTGTGCTAGTTCAATGGGACTTGGTGCCCATGAATCTCAGTATTTTCTTAATGCTCTAGAGGTGTCAGTAAGATCTTTTTCAAGTGGGAGATTGTTGGAGACGTGTGCCTCAAACTTATTGACCTGAACCTCCTGAGAGAGAAAAATCAGTGAGACACTTGAAATGTTTTGCTGATGAGCAACTTAGTTTTGAAGGCTCAAAGTGATTAGATCGGTGAGTTTAACAGTCGATCTTGCTAATGGAAGTCATTGGTGTGACCTAAATTGTCGGTGTGAGATTCCTAACTCTTGGCGATGATAGAAGTCTAGCCGAAGAGTTTCATCAGGGGGATTCTTACCAATGGTCATGCATGGGTTCGTGTCGGGGTGACATTGGTCTTTGATAAGACTTGAGATTGTTGGATCGACATCTTGGCTCTTATCGATGAGTCTATTCTTGCTGGACATCGATGTGACTCCTGCTGATGAGGTGTTCCAAATTGAAGTTAAGCTTAAGGTCATCGAGGTGACATAAGACCTCAATGAGACATTTTGATCTATCTTTGATGGTATTGTTCTTGTCGATGGATCTATTCCAATTAAACGTCGGTGTGATTCTTGCCGATGCACATGGTCTTGATATTCTTTTGGGACATCGAGGAGACCTGGGCTATTGTTGTGATATCCCAGATTTTTGCCGATGGTGTTGATTTGTTGGATGTTGTGGATGCGTTGCTGATATGTGGTTGTCATTGATGTCAACACTATTTGCATTTGGTATATTGAAGGCTATATATGTCGAGGATATTGAGAAAATTGTTAAAAGAAGTGTTCTAGGTGTTGGAGTTAAAATGACACTGAGAGGGGGGTGAATCAGTGTCTTAATAGATTTGACCAATTTTCAAAAAAATTCAAAAACATAGCTCAGATTTGATGTCAATATACTTTGACTAAAACATTCATGAGTTGAATGTAATCATTCATAAAAAAAATTGAGAAAGGTAATAACCAAATAGTGAATTGAAATAACAACAACATAGTAAAGCAGTGAGAACTCAGAGGAACAAAGAGACACAAGAATTTACCGAGTGGAAAACCCTCCTGGGGTATAAAAACCACTCCCGAAATGCTTTCCAGGCTTAATCTTTTGAACAACTGTTCACAATGCCTTATAGGCTAATTTTTGAGCACCCACTCAAGGAGCACCGACCCCTCATTTAGAGATATCTATCTCAAGGAGTACCAACCCCTCAAATTATGAATAGAACAACAATAATAACTTAGAGGATTTCTCTATTTTTAGTTAAGCACATGTTTCTCTGTTTTCTTGTCTACAAAATACCTTAAAGATTCAATAATTGAATCCTTAAAATACTATATAGAGAAGAAATTTACAATCTCTGCATCTTGTTATTCAGATTTTATTGCAGAGTTTATCCATACATTTTCATACAGCCAAGGAATGATAATCTCAGAATTACAACAACATAACAAAAACATAGTTTTTTGCTTCTATTTATACATCTTTTTAGGTATCAAATCTTCAATAAATTTCATGGTCAAAAGAGCATAGAGAAAAGTTAATTGTTTGTGATGTAAATGCTAGATAAGTAATTGTCATTAGAAGTAATGGCTAAAAAACCAACCAGAAAAGGTTCAGACTGAAGTTAACAGAGCTGTTTATAAAAGAAATCTTCATCTTGTACCTAGCAAGATTATTAGACAAGGTGAAATTAATTTGCCAAAACAAGAGCCATTTCACCCAGCTAAGAGCCGTTTGCAACAAATTTGAAACACATGAGATCATTTCACTGCTTAAAAAGCACAACTTCCCATCACTGTAAAACATAACTTCTAATGCATGAATAACAATACTCTGTTAGGGCATCATTTGCCACATTAGTAACTAAGAAGCAGAGAGCAGTTAAAAATGGTGATCATAAACTAGTATGTGCAGCATGAAACACATACATACCAGACAAATCTGCAATTCTGATGGCTCCATCAACCACTGTCGAGCTTCCATATACCACTGATAAAGCCGTTATAGCTAGCAAAAATAGAAACTAAAAATCTCATGATGGCGGCCAGGCTAGGGTTCCATACCCAGTCAAAAAGAATAAACTCAAAAAGTTTTCCCTAATCATTCTTTCATCCAGTGTCGCTGAGACAATTCATAATCAGGGAGACCTTATAAAGAATACCTTTTATTTTACCGAAAGCCCACTTGATACACATTGGTCGCCATGACACATGATTTTTCTTGCCGACGAGTCCATCCATCCTATATATATTGCTGTAACTTCAAACTATTGGGGAGACATCTTGTAGATTGTTTTATGTCATACCGAAACACCCCGAATTCACACCTACTCGCCGAGACATCCAGATAGTTCTGCCGAAGGCAATTAAATTGCTAGTCATTCCCCTTAGTTATCACTTTCGCCATTACCCAAAAAAATTAGTAAGAAGTCATAATGAAAACATTATGTCACGCTGAGAGCCATCGTGATCAGTCTTGTTGCCGTAACCTATCGCTCTCGGGGAGACCTCATGCTGAAACCTTGACTCTTATTGATACACATCCATCCACCACCGGTCGGTGAGACATAAAATTTTTGCTGTGACTTCATACCGATGGTGTAAGACTTGCCGATAGACTTCCACATGCATTAGTTGGGGAGACATAACCCTTTTCGCTATGAACCTTCACCGAAGCCTTAAACTCTTGCCGATATGTTCCCATTCAACCTCCGATTGGTGAGACAAAGCAATTTCGCTGTGACCACATACCGACAGTATAACTTATGCCGATATAATCCTTTTCTGTCATCGAAACAAAAGAGAATGTCATGCCGAAAGCTTCCTGAAAGAAAAAAATCCAATTGAAATGACATCAGAAATGTCTTGCCGATAGGCAACATAGACATTTCAAATGGATTGAGGAGACCCTGCCATTCTCACGCCGATATGTGCAAGCCCAAATGAGAAACAACCAAAACCATTAGACAAATGAGACGTCAGAACCAAGGTAACTGTAATGCCTTAAAAAATGAGAGTTCAAAGAATCTAAACAAATGGCTTGTAACATGTAAAATACACCTGTGGTATGCAAAGAGAACCATCCTAAGACAGATCATCAAAGAGAACTAACTGAAAGTGATTTTTTCATCAAGGACAAACCATAAACACAACTGAGATCCAACACTAGGTTCTGAGTGGAACTGTGAAGGTCATGAAGTTGTCTTGTTCTATAGATTGAAAATAAGTTCTTGTGGATTAAAGGGTTCTCTACTGAGTGTATCTAGTTCATCCACTGGAAGTTTCAGAGGTCTACGCGAAGATTTGATCCCGCTGTGAATAGTTGTGTTCTGACAGTATTTTTGTGGGTTCTATCAGTATTCCAAATTGAAGTTTATGAGTTTTTGTTGCTGCGGATGTTTCTTTGTTAGTTCTTGTTGATGTTGGATCCTTCTAGATCATGCTCTATCTTTGTGGTATATCCACATTGATCGGTGTGCTCATGGTTGAATCTTTTTCTCTGTATGTTCCATTTTTCATGTTCTTGACCGACATGTTGATGATAACATGTTGTGGATCTTTGAGGTGAAATTAATTGAAGTCTTTTTGTGTTGGAATTGTTAAATTGGGTCTCCACTATGTTGTGGCCAACCTTGGTGGATTCACATTAAAAATTTATTTGTAAATTTGGGCCAACATTGAAAATATGTTTTATATCCCTGGCCAACTAAGTTGTTGGTGTAATCTCAGGTTGTAGATATATAAGAGCGATTGTTTAATTGGTGTAAAGGATGCTCAGAGTGCTCGGTGTGCTCCTATGTGTGAATATCATTTGTAGAGAAGAGTGTGAAGAGGATTGAGCGAAGTGTGAAGAAGCTGAGCGAAGAGTGAAGAAGGTCTTTCTGTGCTTAATTGGAACTGTAATTAGGCTTGTGTAGAAGCTATTTTCTTAGTTCACATTTTGGATGGTCTTAATCCAAACTCCTTTTGGATAGTGATCCCTCTTTTGTATTTGAGTAGTGAGCTCTAGGAAGTGTGCCTGAATGCATGTGCATTCCCCTTATTTCTCATTATACTTTTAACAGGGTATAATATTGTGGACTAACATCCACCATGGTTTTTCCCCTAATAGGGTTTCCATGTAAAAATATTGGTGTTCTCTATCTCTCTGATGTGCTAATTGTTTATATTTTATTAATCTTTCATCAGATCTGAGATTAAGTTAAGTAAAGTTAGAAGAGCTTTAAATATTTTGTGACAATTGATTCACCCCCCCTCTTAGTTGTCTGTCCTTGTTTTTCCAACAATTGGTATCAGAGCAGGTTCCTTTGAAGAAGTTTAAAAGCTTGAGGTGATCCGAGATGGAATCATACAAGAGGGAGAGTCCTAGATTTGATGGAAAAAAATATTCATTGTGGAAAGCTAGGATGGAGTGTCATTTAAAGTGTATTGGTGAACCTTTCTAGAAAATTACAAAGAATAGATATGTTATTCCTATAATTGGTCCTTCCACTCCTGATGAAGTCAAATAGGTTGAGAATAATGTCCAGGCCATGGAAGCTTTGTAGAGTGCTCTAACAGATTCAAAAATGACAAATGTGTTAGGTCTAAAGACAACTCATGAGATGTGGGAAAAGATGGAAACTTTGTATGAAGGAGATGTACATGTGAAGATGGGTAAGCTACAGAGTTTGAAAGGTAAATATGAAAATATGAAAATGGGTGAAGATTAAAATATTTATTCTTTTATGCAAAGAGTAAATGAACCACTAATGGGAATTAGATGTGCTGGTGGTATCCTGGATGAGGAAGAAATTGTGGCTAAGGTGCTCAGATAATTTCCTCCCTCCTACAAAGAAAAGGTTCATGCTATTAAAGAAACCAGATCATAGACGAATGTGACAAGGGATACACTGATTGGAAAACTTGCTGCCTTTGAGTTGAGCGAATTTGGTGATTCTGTTCCTAAGATTGAAACTGCATTTAAGGCTACTATATCCAAAAGAAATAAGCAAAGATATGATCTGGGAGAGAGTTCTAGAAAGACATTCAAGTAAGAGGAAGAAATGAAACTTGAAGATGAATAAAGAGAACTTGAAGAATTGGAAGCACTGATTGTGAAGAAAGAAGGTAGATGACAAGGTAAGTATAAAGGAAAGTTTCCTATCAAATGTTTTTCTTGAAGTAAAATAGGTCATTTTGCATCAAGGTGTCCTCAGAGAGTTCCTAGATATAGGCCTTACAAATCTAGATTCCAAAAGAAATGTTATTTTTGCTGAAGGAGTGTCTGATGATGAGTCTGATAAAGATAATGGAAATGAAGATGATTGGGTTTTCATTGCTATCAAGGAAAACATTCTTGTTGCTATTAAATCTGCTACAATTGAGAAAAATCTTGCAACCCGAATTGAAGAAAAGGATGAGTGGGTCATTGACAGTGGATGCTCACATCACATGACTGGTGAATTTTTTTTTTTGTAAGTCTAGAGAAGTATGATGCTGGGATTGTAAGATTTGGAGATAACAATGCTTGTGTGATTCATGGTAGATGATCTCTTTGTCTTGGGAGGTAAGCATAACACTGATGATGTTCTTTATGTTGAAGGTTTGAAGCACAACTTGTTAAGTGTTGGATAGATGGTGGATAAGGGTTATGATCTTAAGTTCAAATATGGAAGATGCAGATATTGGAAGCTTTAGAAATATAATTGCTTCAGGTAAAAAGACAGAAGGTAATATTTTTCACCTGAATGCTGGTAGTGAAAGTTGTTTAATTGCTTAAGTAGATGAAAGCTTGTTATGGCATAGAAGGCTTGTCATGTGAATTTTGATAATACATACTAAAAAAATAAGTTCCACTCAAGTAGTAAGAGATCTACCTAAGCTAGTGAAGCACGCTAGCACAATTTGCAAGGTGTCAGATGGGAAAGTGTGCGAGTCCTGTGTGGGAATATTGTTCAGATCATTCAAAGGTAGAGAAAAGTGTGAAGAAGAGTGGAGAAGGTTGAAGAAGTGTTCATGTGCATAACTGGAGCTGTAACTTGGCAAATAGAAAATGCTATTTTCTCAGTTCATAATCTGAATGGTTTTAATTTGAATCTTTCTTGGGAAGGGATCCCTCTTGTAATTGAGCAGTGAGCTCTAGGAAGTGTGCTTGAATGCATGTGCATTCCCATTGATACTTTTTTATACTTTTATCAGGGTATAATCTTGTGGACTAACATTCACCATGGTTTTTCCCCTAACAGGGTTTCCATGTAAAAAAATCTTGGTGTTCTCTGTGTGTCTGATGTGCAGAATGCTTATGGTTTATTGTTCATTTATCAGATCTAAGATTAAAGTTAAATTAAGCTTGAAAAGTTAAATATTTTGTGACTACTGATTCACCACCTCTCTCAGTTGTTTGTCCTTGTTTTCCCAATAGAAAGGAGTTGAATTGGGAGAATTTGATCATAGGAAGATGAAGGAAATGGAACTAGGGCTGAAGGAAAATGAGTTACAGAGCATAAAAACCCCAGGAATGGATTTGTGGGGAGAATTTCCTTGGTTTGCTGATAAAGAGTTCATCTTGTTCTTGTTGAGTCGATTCAAGAATGGCAATATTATGTTGGAAAAACCCTACCTGATCATGAAGGATGTGATCGAAGTGATTACTAGTTTATGCAGTGTTAGGGATCTCCGTGGGAGGAAAATCGTGAAATATAAAGATGTGGAGGAACTTACTGGCATTGATAAAGACCCTCGAGCTCTATTGATAAACACTCTTGTGGATTCTATTGTAAGGTATGTTGCGTACGACATTTCTTACAAAATTTATTTCAGAAATCATGAAGGTTTGACTTCAGCTATTGTTGTATATATTGTACACATGATGGTTAAGGAAAATAGTCAGTTTGATCTATGTAGTCTATTACTTGAAAATCTAACCGAGAATGCAATCAAATGTCATTGGTTGAGGGTTATCCTTTTTGATTTGGATCTTTGCTTGTGTGCTTAACTTTTTACTTCTTGAACTCCTTACTGGGAAGAGAAAATGTTGTGTGGGGATCTAGTATTCTTGTTGGGAAACAAGTTTATAAATACTTGGAATCATTGGTGGATAATGTAAGTAATTACAGAACATATTTCATGTCCTTAAAAACAAATTTGTGCTCCGGTATGTCTGTATATAGTTAGTTTGAAGTGGGTTTATCCTCTGGTAAGAGAGAGTTGGAAGTTATCATTGGTGATTCCCCTTCATAACCGAAAAAGAGGAAATCTATTGTAACAAATGTCTCAGAAGAAAAGAAGAATGAAGAAGAATTCCTCTCTGGATTCGACTCCTTTGATCCAGAGGATATACAGATAATGCTAGTCAAGGGTGAAATGAAAAAGATTGGTGAAATGTGGAATGCATGCTCTCAGGTTGAGAAACTTAAAATTGATGGTGTACTGGTTGATCATTTGCTCAATAAGGGTGTCTTTGTTTCTGATGTGTTTGATTCTTTATCGGATAATCTAGTAGCTCGATTATTGAAGAGAGAACACTGTTGGAAGGACTTGAAGGTCATAAGCTCAAAGCTATGATTGAAAGAAGATGTAACAAAGAAAAGCAAGTGCTATATGAACATATTAATGAGACAAAATAATGCATCAAAGAAATATTTGACATCTACAAGTATTGTCTCTGGTGGCCAATAGTTGTTGACAACTTCAGAAGTAGAATTGAAGCAACTGAATATGAAATGAACAATATTGGAAATAACTTTGATTTCTTCAAAGACAAGGATGGAAAGTAGAGAATAAGAATTGGAGAATTGCAGGTGGAATTGCTAACTACTCAGAGGAAAAGAGAAGATATGGTTAAAACCTTTTAGTTGGTTAAGGAAGTCGCTGAGGTTTGGTTGGATCATCTCTCAAGAATTATCTTTGATGCAGAAAATTGTGAACGACTGTGTCTGTCTTCTAGTTAGACACCCTCCTTTATGTAGTTATCTTTGTTGGAAGGTATGAGTGCAAGAGTGAACTCAGTTGTGCTTGCTTGGAAAATAATTCTTCCAATCTCATAAGAGAGAGGTACAAGAAAATATTTCATGTAAAGAGTGTCATTCTTGTTTGAATACTTGAAATGGGAAGCTGGAATTCTTGTGTATATACAAAGTCATTATATACATATGTTTACAACCTACCTTTTTGGTACCCTTTGACATTGATGTCAAAGGGGGAGAGAGTCATGTGAGAAGGGGAGAGATTTATGCTAAGGTGATAGGAGGAAAGAATGGTGTATGTTGAAAATTCTAGCACATGGTCCCATCAATGAAAAAGGGGGAGATTGTTGGAAGAATGAAGAAGATTGATCATCTCTATAGTTTTGGGTTGTCATTGATGTCACCATGATTATGATTGCAAGTCCAAGTCTTTACTTGATCCAGTATCTGAACCGGTATTCAGGCTACACTCTTCAGTATTCTAGTCCACAATCCTTTGCGGTTGATAGTTACTACTTAAAGATTTGGGAAATTGTTTATGGTTGCTGAAAGCATGTATGTTTAGAATCTATTATGCTTCGGTGCTCATATGGTGTATTGACATTATCAAGTTGATTACTTTTTGCAATTAAGTCTATTTCTGGTCGACTTCATGGATGAGTTGTGATATGGTAAATTAATTTTGATATGTGGATATATGTGTGACCTATCTTAGGTCCATGTTGACATGATGTAGTGTGTTGAGCACTTTGAATTGTTTTTGGGAAGATTTTGTGAATACTTAGCCCGCATATTTTTGATAAATAAAAATTGCATCTAATTAGGCGACCTAATGATGCTTTGCATAGATTGAGTATATATATGATGAACAGTTTTTGAAGAGGTGTGATTTTTGATGAGACAGTTGTGAATTTGAAGGAGAAGAAGTGTGAATATAATGAAGTGTTTCAAGTCAGTCTAATGAGCATCACTGGAACTAATCAACACTTATTAGGTGCACTCTTTTCAGTTCATTCTAGGGAAGCCAACATTTTGTTTTGTAAATATTTTTGTAGGCAGTGAGCCTCCTTGTAAGTAGTGAGCTTTTGTATCCGGATAGTGAGTCCTATTCGTGAGTGAGCCCTTGGTAGTGACCATTATATATTGGGTTGTGAAAATATCTTTATATTGTGAGTTAATCCCTCACGTGGTTTTCCCTCATTAGGCTTCCACACAAAAATCTGGTGTTATTTGTGTTGAAGTTTTGAGTTTAATTTGGTGCAACTGATTCACCCCCTCCCAGTTGTCACGCACCTTTTAACAATCACTACCCTTCTAATCACTTTTACTTCTCAATTTATAATCACTCTTGAATTGAGCAATGTTTACTACAATATGATCCCTTATCTCTTCATTAGAGGGTATTCTTAGTTGGAATTCCCTAGTAGAGGAATCTACATTATGTACACATGATATTCCTTCTCTTCTTCATTAGAAAAACTACGAGTTGTATGATTTTTTACATATCTCTTATCCTCAATATCCAAATATTTGTAACTTTCATTTGAAAAATAATATTCATCATCTTTGAAAAACCCTTTTGAAGATAATATATTTATTTCTTGGCAATTTTGGCTATCATCATCACATTAATCACAAGATTCATCATAGTACACAATTGTCATTACTAAAACACATTGCAGTGGAGAATGTAGAATTTGGAAAGCCATGCATCATGTGGTATCTTTTATATTATTAATAGTTAGCTTCCTTTAAGGTTCTAATGTTTCCTTACTAAGTGTCCCCTTATAATTTTTTTGAATAACTCATCCATTGTGTCAAGTAGTGTAATAATTTTGATTAGACAACATAGTTATTCTCTCTTCCTTTCTATGATTATATCTTTCATTTGACACACACTTATGATTTTGAGCTAGATTATAGATAAATTCCTTCGAAGTGTGTGTCACCTAATCTAATTTATCTTCTAGTGCAATGGCCTTACTAGTATGACCTTTATCATGAGGAAAGATTCCTATATCACTTATATTTTGCACCTTGTCTAAAGTTCTTTGATTTCTATTGATGTTTGTAGTAATTTTGTAAGTTTACCTCAATGTGTGAGGATCATTATCTATTAATAAGCATCCATCTTAGCATCATAAGTATTACAATATAAAACCAAAATAATGGACTCATTAGGCCATATGTATGTAAGAATTTTTTAGCCATGAGCCAAGTAAATCTTGTATTATATTCAAAGGTAGATTTGTTGGACCCTTTATCAATGTTTGTAAATTAATTTATGATGAACCTAGGGGTAGTCTTATCACCATATTTTTCGCTAGAAAATCTCTAGAAATTTTCCTTAGATTCAATGCTTGCATAAAGTATAATTTTATACCATTCCTTGGCAATATCATCTAAATAATGAACAAACAATTTCATGAGAACATATTCCTCTTCAATTTAATAGTTATTAGTTAGATAATAAAATGTTCTTAAGTGATATTCTCTAGAAATTACATTAAATATCTTTAATCCTTAGGGAGTTTTGATCTAGCTTCTTGTAGGAATAGATTAGGTACCCAAGAATTAAATTGTAAAATTAGTTTTCTTATATCTAACCAAATTTAGAGGATGTCTTATAGGGAATTATAATTTATGTCCTTTAAGATCCCTATGATCTCTTCCTTTACCAACAAGAGTTCCCATTCTTTTCTTCTCTAGAATATCAATGTTCCTCAAAATTTTAATCCTCCTAATATCATCTCTAGCCCTTTCAACCTCAATATTGGTCAACTTAGCTTTCAATTTGGCCATCTCTTGAATAAGGTATTGATCCTAATCTTTTCGACTCGTCATATTAGTCCTCATATTATTTCTCACTTTCATAAGTAAAATTTTCTATGTACCAATATGAGTGTTCCTCATCCTTAACAAGTGATCATGTTGGATCATCATTTAAGCCATGTTATCTCAAATTTAATTTATCTATATAGATTTCATTAGTATGAGTTTCAACCTCTCTTTTCTCTCTTTCCCTTAATAGATAATCTATTAATTTTTGGTATTTTGGGCCATTCCATGTCTCCTCACTCCCCTATAAGGTAAGTCAATGAGTATATTCATTATTAATACATCCATTTTGTTTATCCTTTAGCATTGGATTAATTACACTACTCTCAAATTAATCTATAATAGAGGTAGAAGACTTACCTATGTTCTTTTCTTTCCATGTGGATCGTTCTTTCTTTTGCATATCACCAGCCATATTTTCTTGCTAGGATCACCTTTGAATAATGACCTCTTTCTATCCATGTTGGAATTATAAATATATTTTGGATTTACAATAGTCACTACCTTATGAAGGGAAAATGACAAGAAGGATAACACAACACTACACACCACAAGACAAAAATTTCATAATATTAAGTGAAAATATTTGAGGAATGGCCCAATAATTTTGACACCAATTTTATCCCTTGAGAAGTCACTTATTTTTTGGTTCTCCAACCCATTTCTACAAAATTATAAGAATTTGCAATTTTTTATGTTCAAATTTACTAGGATGATGGAAAAAAAATGAAAAAATCAAATAATTCTCTTTTTTAATTTACAATCTACAAGACTTAGGGTGGTAAACCTATCAATGCACACTGGGTTCTATATGAAATGCAATAGGTATATCATAGTGTAAATTAAAAAATATATTCATGCAAATTTAGTAAGGGTTTATGAGATTCTACAAGTTTTCTAGAAATTCCTTTTACCCTTAATGCTTAGGCATGAATAGTATAAATTATAAAAAAATATAATGATTCTTATTCTTTATGTATCAGAGGGTTAGGAGGGTTTCTACTGACTAATAAGTGCCTATTCAGGGAAATAAAAATTTATTAAATATTGCCTCTAATTTGCATTAACAATCAAATTTTTGGTCATTAAAAATATATAACAATTCCTTATAGTGATATAACCTATTTTTTTTGGCTTGACCTAATATAATTCTACTTGATAATCTATTGTGAATACTATAATCCTCATTATCATTCATGAAAAATTTACAATATTTTTTGAGTATAGACTAACACAAATTCTAAATTAAAAAAATGTGTATGAAGACATTCATAAATCTTAGCTATTCATCTCAAGAAAAAATAACATCACAAATGAGACAACCGTAGAAGCAAGAATTCATTCATATCATACAACCTAGTACTAAGTGAACACAAGGGAAATGGGGTTCCACCTTTAGGGAGATGGAATTGGACCTATTTCACACTTTAGTTCATTAGGAAACCTAGATCCCTCAAAAAAATGATTGAGGAATGGGCTAAGGGTTTCCTTAGATGATTGGATGGGGGTTCACCATTAAATGAAGCTTCAAAGGAGAAATGAAAACACTTATGCACAAAACCCTAGAAACTTGAAAGCATGAAATCAAATTAACAAACATAATTGAAAACAAAAAAGTACTCGGAGGAGTAGAGAGGCCAAAAAGAGGTCTATAAACCCTAGAAATTTTTGTCTCAGATTACACTGGGACTAATACGCTAGGTTGGGTAATTTAGTCCCACTCTAAGGTTTTCAAGGCAGGATCTACTGAACAATGATCATAAACTACCATGGGACTAATATGCCAGGTTGGGCGTATGATTCCTACTCTAGGTTTTTCTAAGTATCTTTTTGAATATTTCAAACCCGAATATGACACTATTGAATGTTGTCGAAAGGCTATATCAGGGATTAAATTTCCAGGTTGGGTGAATGAGTCTCGTTCACCTAAATCTACAAAATACACATCACAAGAGAGATAAAAATGTTGTTTTGTTAGTGGATGGGGTCTTCCTCAGTCAGACCCCATTTGAGTAATTAAAATTTGAAATGAATTGAAATAACATGAAGGAATGATGAATGAACAAATGAATGTAACAAATCACCAAACCTTGTTGAATCCTTGGAGTGTAGATCTGCAACTTGTATGAATTGGCTTCAATGGATGTAGATCTTGATCATGAAACATGATATGGCTTATAATGGTTGAACTTGGATAAAAAATGCTATATCAACATGTTAGCTCATAAACACACATGATGCATGAAGTCCTTGACATAATGCTTGAATCTTGAGTTGATGCTCCAAAATGCTTGATGATCAACTCTTGAATGCTCTTGTAAACTCATAAAATTTCCTTAGGAATTCTCTCTTAAATTTTTTAGATGAATTGAAAACTTGCTAGGAGAAATTATGTGAAATAAGCTTGTATTTATACTTGTTTATGCCTAATTTCTTGAAATTACAATACCACAAGCCGACATTCAAAATTTGAATCTAAGGATAATAAAATCCTACCAATAAATTGATTTAAAATAGGTTCCAGGTTAAAGCAAGACTCATGCGCAAGGTTGGGTGTATGAGTCCCAGAGGCTTAAACCTGAGACATAGACTTCAAGGAGTGTTGTGTTCACTGTCTCATTTTAAATAAGGCCAGCCTCAGAACTAAGTTGGGGAGGCAGTGTGAAGAGGATTGAGCCTGCAAAGTGTGAAGAAATTTGGCTTGAAAAGGTGAGAAGAAGATAACTACGTGTAGGTGAAACTATAATTAAGACCGTGTAGAAGCTACTTTCTCAGTTCACATTTTGGATGGTCTTAATCCAAACTCCTTTTGGACAATGAGTTCTCTTTTGTATTTGAGCAGTGAGCTCTAGGTAGTGTTTCTAAATGCATGTGCATTCCCTTTATTTGTCATTATACTTTTAACAGAGTATAATATTGTGGACTAACATCCACCGTGTTTTTTCCCCTAACAGGGTTTCCACATAATTTTTTTTTGATGTTCTCAGTCTCTCTGATGTGCTAATTGTTCATGGTTTATTAATCTTTCATTAGATCTGAGATTGAGTTAAATAAATTTAGAAGAAGTTTAAATATTTTGTGATTCCATCCCCTCTCAGTTATCTATCCTTGTTTTCCAACAATTGGTATGGGAAGCGAGTTCCTCTGAAGAAGTTTAAAAGCTTGAGGTGATTTGAGATGGCATCAGACAAGAAAGACAGTCCTAGATTTGATGGAATAAATTACTCATTGTGGAAAGCTTGAATGGAGTGTCATTTGAAGTGTATTGGCGAACCCTTATGGAAAATTACAAAGAATCAATATGTTATTCCTTAGAATGGTCCTTCCACTGCTGATGAGATTAAAGAGGCTGAGAATAATGTTTGGGCTATGGAAGCTTTGTTGAGTGCTCTAACAGATTCGGAAATGAAAAATGTGTTAGGTCTAAAGATAACTCTTGAGATGAGGAAAAGCTAGAAAATTTGTATGAGGAGATGTACATGTGAAGATGGCTAAGCTATAGAGTTTGAAAGGTAAATGTGAAAATCTGAAAATGGGTAAAGATGAAAATATTTCTTCTTTTATGCAAATAGTAAATGAACTAGTGATGGGCATTAGATGTGTCAGTGGTATCCTAGAAGAGGAAGAAATTATGGCTAAGGTTCTGGGATCATTTCCTCCTCCACCACAAAGAAAAGGCTCATGCTATTGAAGAAACCAGATCATTGACGAATGTGACAAGGGATACACTAATTGGAAAAATTGCTGCCTTTGAGTTGAGAAAATTTGGTGATTCTATTCCTAAGAATGAAACTGCATTTAAGGCTACTATATCCAGAAGAAACAAGAAAAGATATGATTTGAGAGAGAGTTCTAGAAAGACATTCAAGTATGAGGAAGAAATGAAACAACTTGAAGATGATGAAAGAGAACTATAATAATTGGAAGCACTGATTGTGAAGAAAAAAGGTAGAGGACAAGGTAAGTATAAAGGAAATATGCCTTCAAATGTTTTTCTTGTAGTAAAATAGGTCATTTTGCATCAAGGTGTCTTGAGAGAGTTCCTAGATATAAGCCTTACACATCTAGATTCCAAAAGAAATGTTATGTTGTTGGAGTGTTTGATGATGAGTCTGATAAAGATAATGGAAATGAAGATGATTGGGTTTTCATTGCTATCAAGGAAAAAAGTCTTGTTGCTACTGAATCTACTATAATTGAGAAAGCTCTTATAGCTTGAATTGAAGAAAAGGATGAGTGGGTCATTGAAAGCGGATGCTCACATCATATGATTGGTGAAAAAAAAAACTGTAAGTCTAGAGAAATATGATGGTGGGATTGTAAGATTTGGAGATAAAAATGCTTGTGTGATTCACGGCAGAGGATCTATTTGTCTTGGAGGTAAGCATAACACTTATGCTGTTCTTTATGCTGAAGGCTTAAAGCACAACTTGTTAGAAAAATTGTGGATAAGGGTTATGATCTTCAGTTCAAAGATGGAAGATTTAGGATATCTTGAAGCTCTGGAAATATAATTGCTTTAGGTAAACAGACAAAAGGTAACATTTTTCACTTGAATGCTGCTAGTGAAAGTTGTTTAATTGCTCAAGTAGACAAAAGCTGGTTATGGCATAGAAGGCCGTGTCATGTGAATTTTGATAACATAGTCAAAATAAGTTCCACTCAAGTAGTAAGATATCTACCTAAGTTAGTGAAGCCTGCTAGCACAATTTGCAAGGAGTGTCAGATGGGAAAACAGACAAGAGTTTCTTTTCAGAGTAAACATCATTCAAATGGATTATTGGAGCTTGTGCATACTAATCTATGTGGTCCCTCTAGAGTCAAAATTCTCCATGGTGAAAGGTACTTTATGTTGATTATTGATGATTACTCTAGAATGATATGGGTTTCTTTCTTAAGAGAAAAATGTGAAGCATTAGAAAAGTTCAAAAGTTTCATAGCTATGGAAGAAAATGAGAAAGGTATGAAAATAAAATGCTTAAGGTCAGACAGAGGTGGTGAGTGTTGGAATATGGCTTGGTAAGTTTTTTTTTGGCTTCTTGTGTTGTCATTGATGGCAACTGGAGTTAGCTGTTTGGTCCATAGTGTTGAAGTTGCTCCTACTGACAAGATAAGTAAGAATCTTTAATCTACAAGAAAAATGTATGAAGAACAAGACATCCGATTGATAAACTGATCTGATCACTTCGCTAGATCGCTATTTTGTTGTGTGGATCCCCATGGAAGCTTGCTTAGCATGTCTGCTATCCTATTGGAAAGTTTTGTGGTGTTGCTTTAGTTGGAGTACAAGTAAGAGATTTGGTAGAATGATTTACTGCTTATTTTTCTTATTCTGGCTGACCTTATGTATATGGTGTGTTGCGGATGTATAAGGAGTAAGTATTTCTTATGTTTGGAATTTTGGTTTGGGTCCCTAATATAGTCTAGCCGACTTATGAGGGTACACATCAATTTTAATTAGTGATTTAAGCCGACATGAGAAAGAATATTAGATCTTTTTTTGAAGCCGACATATAAAATTCTTGTTAGCGGATATATAAAGGAGATCGAAAAATCATTTTAAAGAAAGTAAGAAGTGAGTCTGTGGAAAATAGTGAAGAACAATTATATGGGTTAATCTCAAAAGATCTATTGAGTGAATTTTGTTTACGCTACAAAAGGGTTTCTATAGAAGAGTAGAGAAAATCAGTGCAGAGGTGTGAACTGGATAAAGAGATCCAAAATTTGATTGTGCGCTTAATTGGAACTGAATCCAAGCATTTATAGATGCCACTTTCTCAGTTCATAATTTTGTTGTAATCTCAAATGTATTTTGTAGGCAGCAAGCCTTCTCTTTTGAGTAGTGAGCTCTAGGCAGTGAGCCTAAATGCAAGTGAATTCCCTTTTATTATACTTTTAATAGAGTATACTTTGTGGATTAATCTCCACCGTGGTTTTTCCCCTAACAGGGTTTCCACACAAAAATATTGGTGTTATGGTGTTCCTTAATGTGTTTGCATGTTTCCTTATGTTTATATACTATGATTACTGTTAAAGGTTTAGTTGTTGTTGTTGATAAGTTTAAGATCTGATTTGAAAGTCAAACATTGTGGAACACTGATTCACCCCCCTCTCAATGTCCCTAGTGTCCAACATTGAGTTCACCTCTAGGGAGTTTAATTCCTTTTGTGAAGAGCATGGAATCAGAAGAAAAATATCTACTCCCTGAACCCCTCAATAGAATGGAGTTGCAGAGAGGAAGAACATAACAATACTGGATGCTGCTAGAACAATGATTGAAGGAAATGTGCCTCACATCTATTGGAGTGAAGCTGTAAGCACTGCTGTGTATACTTTGAACTAGGTAAATGTTAATGGTAATTCTGGTAAGGCTCCTTTTGAACTATGGTTTGGTGATAAGCCTACTGTTAGGTATTTCAATATCTTTGGAAGCAAATGCTACATCAAGAGAGATGATGATATAGGCAAGTTTGATGCAAGAAGCGATGAAGGAATCTTTCTAGGTTACTCCACTAGAAGCAAGGCCTACCGATGCTACAACAAAAGACTGAGAAAAATGGTTAAGAGTGCAAATGTTAGAGTTGATGAGGATTCTGCTAAATCATCTAGATATTGTGGATATGATTCATATGAAAAAAATACAAAAAAAGGGAAGAATGTTTAGACACAAAATCAACTTTAAATTGTGCCATATGTTCCATATGTTTCTTTTGTTTGGTAAGTCAGGATAGTCAAGAAGCAGAGACAAGTGCAAGTGGAGAAGAAATAACAGAAGAATTAGAAGTTTGAGAGAATCCTAAAACTTTAAGGTATGTAAAGCTAAATCATTATGAAAATCAAATTATAGGGGACAAGAATAAAGGTGTGCAAACTAGAAGAAAGATTGCAGAAGAGTATTTCCTTATATCCAAGATTGAACCTAAAGATGCCAATGAAGCTTGTAATGATGAACACTGGATGGAAGCTATGAAGGAAGAATTAATGCAGATTGAAAAGAATAATACATGGGTACTTGTTCCTAGACCTAAAGATAAAAATGTGATTGGTGCTAAATGGGTCTTTAACAATAAGCTGAATGAACAAGGTGAAGTAGTCAAAAGTAAAGCAAGACTGGTATGTAAAGGGTATTAAAAAATGGAAGGTATTGATTTTGAAGAAACTTTTGCCCCTGTTGCCAGAATTGAAGCTATAAGATTATTTATTGCTTATGCTACATATAAGAACTATAAAGTCTATCAAATGGATGTGAAGTCTGCTTTTCTAAATGGTGAGCTAGAAGAAGAAGTATACATTAACAGAACAACTGGTGGATTTCAACTAATTGATGAGAGGAAAACATGGTTTTGTCAGGCTGAAGAAAATATATGGACTCAAGCAAGCCCCCAGAGCCTGGTATTGTAGATTGGACAAATACTTACTAAAGCTTGGATTCAATAAAGGTACTGCTAACAACAACTTGTATTTCAAATTAGATCATGATAAAGAGTTGATTATTGAGGTGTTTGTTGATGACATTATTTTTGGAGGGGATGATAATCTATGTATGAAGTTTGCTGATGAAATGAAGAATGAATTTGAAATGAGTATGATTGGAGAGATGAAGTTCTTTTTGGGATTGCAAGTTATTCATTTAGACAAGGGGCTCTTCATATCCTAGTCCAAATATGTGAGAGAGTTGCTGAAGAACTTTGGCATGGATGATTCAAGCACATTGTGGTACTCCCATGGTAACCAAATGCAAGTTAACACAAATGATGATTCTCTAAGGAAAATAAAACAAGAGTACAAATCTATGATTGGTGGATTGCTCTACTTAACTCTGAACTAGACTAGACATTATGAATGTTGTGTGTATAGTTACTAGATTTGGTGATCAAAAGAGTCTCATGTATTTCTTTGTAAGAGAATCTTAAAAGATATCTGAAGAACAACTAATTTTTGAACTGAACATCCTAAGGATGATGATCTTACTTTGAACCACCCTCTATTAGTCTGATTGAGTTTCGGAAGATGTAGATGATGGAAAAGTACTAGTGGTGGTGATTTCTTCCTAGGGAAGAAGTTGGTGTGTGGTTGAGAGAAAAAGTAAAATCCATTTCTCTATCTATTTCCGAAGCATAATATATTACTCTGTAATAAGCATGCCTCAAGCTGATGTGGATGAAACAAATGTTGAAAATCTCCCGAGGAGAGTAGTATCTGGTAAACCTATGTGCCATATCACATGATAACTCAAATTAACATCAACATTTCTAGGAATTTGAGTGTTGTGGATGTGTCATTTATGATTCTTGTCTTTGGGTATTTCCCAGATCATGCTCTATGTAGTACATCCATGTATTGATCAGTGTGCTTGTGGTCAGAAATTTTTCTTGCGTATGTTTTGTTTTTCTTGTTCTTGGCCGACATGGTGGTAGTGTGTTGTGGATCTTTGAGGAGGAAGTAATTGAAGTATTTTTGTGTTGGAGTTGTTAACTTGGGTCTCAACTATGTTGTGTCCAACCTTGAATTGAATTCTACATTGCAAATTTATTTAGCAAAATTTGAATTAAAACATTGAAAATATGTTTTATATCACGGCCGATTAAGTTGTTGGTGTAATCTTCAGCCTTCAGCATATATATAAGAGTGATTATTTTATCGGTGTGAGATAACAGTGCTCATTATTATATGTATATTAGAATATCATTGCTGAGTAGTGTGAAGAAGATTGAGCGAAGTGTGAAGAATCTGAGCGAAGAGTGAAGAAGGTCTTTCTGTGCTTAACTGGAACTGTAATAAGCCTTGTGTAGAAGCTATTTTCTCAATTCACATTTTGGATGGTCTTAATCCAAACTCCTTTTGGATAGTGAGTCCTCTTTTGTATTTGAGCAGTGAGCTCTAGGAAGTGTGCTTGAATGCATGTGAATTCCCCTTATTTCTCATTATACTTTTAACAAGGTATAATATTGTGGACTAACATCCACAGTGGTTTTTCCCCTAATAGGGTTTCCACGTAAAAATATTGTTGTTCTCTCTGTCTCTGATGTGCTAATTGTTTATGGTTTATTAATCTTTCATTAGATCTGAGTTTAAGTTAAGTAAAGTTAGAAGAAGTTTAAATATTTTTGTGGCAACTGATTCACCCCCCTCTCAGTTGTCTTTCCTTATTTTTCCAACATGATCATGCCGATGGACTTGAAGGTAGACCGTGGTTGAACAAGCACTGACTTGGGTTGATTGTTGAGGTGTACGATGGTCATTGGAGGACTGTGCTGAGTTGGTGGTTATTGTTTAGTGACTGGTAAGATCGACAGTTGCTCAACAAAGGGAATTGAACCGAACCTTTTGTAAAGGGAACATATCGATCATGGTTGTTGCTATACATTGCAACATACCGTAACCGTTAGGGGTTTGACGGTGGAATTATTTGTTAGTGTTCTTCATTGTATGCTGTATAAGAATTATAACAGTGAGACATAACGAAGATAAGGATTTATTCTGTGCAAGGTTGATTAGGGAAATGTTTTTGCTATGAAGTTGACATCTGAAAGTGAAGTTGGAATCTCTGTATGTAATTCATTTACTATAATACAAAGAGAATTTACTTGGTGTGTGGGTTTTTCTTCTGTAAGGGTTTTCCCACATTAAATACTGGTGTCAAATTCTGTGTATGATCTTAATTATCTATTATGTTATTCCAGTAATGTGCATCTTTAATGAACTGTAATTGAAAATTGAACCTGTGGCCTACACTCTCCTCTTAGAATTAGCATTAGGAAGGCATTTCTACACCTTTTCTTTCCTTACATGAAGAAGATTGATCATCTCTACAGTTTTGGGTTGTCATTGATGTCACCATGATTGTGATTGCAAGTCCAAGTCTGTACTTGATTTGGTATTTTGGTTTGGTATCTGAACCGATATTCAGGCTACACTCTCATGTATTGTAGTCCATAATTCTCCGTGGTTGATAGTTACTACTTGTGGATTTGGGAAATTGTTTATGGTTTCTGAAAGGTTCAGAATCTCTTATGATCTAGTGCTCGTACGGTGTATTGGCATTATCCTATTGATTACTTTTTTTAATTAAGTCTATTTCTGGCCAACTTATGGATGAGTTTTGATATGGTAAATCAATTTTGATATGTGGATATATGTGTGACCTATCTTAGGTCCATGCCGACATGATGTAGCGTGTTGAGTGATTTGAATTATTTTTTGGAATATTTTGTGAATACTTGTAGTCGACAGAACTAGTATTTTTGATAAATAAAGATTGCATCTAATTAGGCTGACCTAATTGATGCTTGTGAATAGATCAAGTATATATATGTTGAATAGTTTTTGAAGAGTGTGTGATTTTTTGATGAGACAGTTGCTAATGTGAAGGAGAAGTGAAAATATAATGAAGTGTGTAGAGTTAGTCTACTAAGCATCACTGGAACTGTATCAAAACTTGTTAGGTGCACTCTTTTCAGTTCATTCTAGCTGTTAAGTCAACATTTTGTTCTGTAAATCATTTTGTAGGTAGTGAGCCTCCTTGTAAGCATCGAACTTTTGTATCCAGATAGTGAGTCCTATTTAGGGTAGTGAGCCCTTGGCAGTGAGCCTTATATATTCAATTTTGAAACTAGTTTATATTGTGAGTTAATCCTCACCATGGTTTTTCCCTC
This sequence comes from Sequoia sempervirens, assembly GCA_007258455.2. Classification (NCBI taxonomy): domain Eukaryota; kingdom Viridiplantae; phylum Streptophyta; class Pinopsida; order Cupressales; family Cupressaceae; genus Sequoia; species Sequoia sempervirens. Next base: position 11,481,870 of record VDFB02353493.1, on the reverse strand, counting down.
ATTGGGTTTTCCACGTAAAATTTGGTGTTATTTGTGTTGATTTTGCTTTCTGTTATCTACATTTCATGTTCATACTTAATAATAGAACAGTGTGGTTGTGAAGTTAATAAGTGTTGAAGTTTTGAGTTTAATTTGGTGACAACTGATTCACCCCCCTCTCAGTTGTCCTACACCTTTTAACAACTGGTATTAGAGCTTTGGTTCCTTGGTGTAGAGCTTAATTGCTTGAGGAAGTTCCTAAAGATTGATTAGATGGATGATAAAGAAGAACTCCAGGTTGCACTTGAGGATCTTGATAAAGTTGAAAATGAAAATAGATATCTGAAAGAGCATCTTGATGATGCAAATGAATGTGTCTGGACGCTGGAAGAACAATTAAAGAAATTCAAGGAAAGATATAGAGAAGTAAGTGAGCAGCAGAAACAAGAGATAATTTGACTGAAAGTGCTTGTAGAAGAAAATAGGAGAATTGAAGAATGTCTGAACACAATGGTGTAGAAAAAATCTGATGAATGCTCTAAACTTGAATAGGAGGTAGTAAACTTGAGAGTTGAACTGGAGAAGGAAAAAATCTGTGAGAACAATTTTAGATCCAGCTCTGACAAACTTGAAGAACTTCTTGTTGGAGAAAAACCAAGTAAGGACAAAGGTGGCTTGGGAAATGAAATAGGTGAAATTTCAAAGGACAATCATAAAACTCAGAATAAAGGGAAGCATAAAAGAAATTCAAGAAATTTTTTATAGAGACCGCCTGTGAGACAACCTAATGCACAAAGGTATCCATCTTTCAATGGTAATTGTTTTTCTTGTAATAAATCTGGTCACAAGGCAACAAAATGCAGGAGCAGGATGAATTAGTTTCTTGGTTCTTTCTCTGGACAATGTTTTTCATGCAATCGGGTTGGACATAAGGCTAGTGAATGCATAATCTGAATGATGAATTAGTTTAATGGAGGAAGAGTGAATCAATCTTTTAATGGGTACTGCTATACTTGTAACAAATTTGGACACAAGGAAAATCAATGTAGATCGAGAGGTAATGAAATTCAAACTAAACAAAGAAGTGTTGTCTACTATAATTGTAACAAACTTGGACATATCTCAAAGGTCTACAAAAGTAAGGGAAAGCAGTTTGCTCCGGTAGAGAAGAATGAACTAGTAAAGAAGATCGATAAAAAAGAGATGAAGCAAGATATGAATAAGATATGGAAGAAGAAAGAAGATGAAGAACCTGAAATTTGTGATGTGTCTATGCCCTCATCCGGTAAGGATAATTCCTTCGGGAATTAGACCTAGCATGGTCTTAGGGGTAGCATTATCAGGAAACTATAAAAACCCCCTGAACGAATTGTGTGTCAGAGGTTGGCACGAGGATGTATTGTAAAGAGGGAATCAAATAGAAGTTTTGGAAAATAAAATAGAAGAAAACTTGTTGACATGCTAATTTTCGGACCGAATTAGGGTTTCTTTGTGCTGAGAAGAATGGTTTGAGCATCTTTTTGATGTCTGCCGTATTTAATGTGAGTTAGGGAAAATTGATGGTGTATAAAGAAAAAATTGTAAGTATTTTTTTATCATTTAAGCACTTGAAGAGTTTGAAAGGTTTCTTGGGGCATTCTCGAAGTGATTTGAAGCAATTCCAAAGAAATCATCATGGATACTCAAGAAATATCTCCTAGTTTGTGAAGGGAAAAGGAATAAATTTTGACTAAACACAACGAAATCAAGAAAGTAAGCATGGGAATGGATAGAGGATGAAGTGGCATCATTCCACCGAAGTTGAAAGTGTTGGATGTTTTGGTTGTCATTGATGTCAACACTATTAGCACTGATGTTTTGAAGGCTGTATATGTTGAGGATATTGAGAAAATTGTAAAAGAAAGTGTTGCAAGTTCCTAGTGGATCAGTGCAGGTCATGAAGGTGTCGTGCTCAGTACATTGATGATCAGTCATTGCAGAATAAAGGGTTTATTGTTGTGTGTATCTAGTTTAGCCACCAGAAGTTTTAGAGGTCCACGTGAAGATTTGGTCTTGTTATGGAAAGTTGTGTTCTGTCAGTGTTTCTATGGTTTTAGTTAGTGTTCTTGATTGAAGTTGGTATGATTCTAGTAATCTTAGTTGCTGTGGATGATTCCCTATTGTTTCTTGATTGTCGTGGATGTTTCTAGATCATTCTTTTTTTTTTCACGTCGGAATTGATCGGTGTGCTCGTGGCCAGTGATTTTTCTCTTGTGTGTTCGATTTTTGTGTTCTTGGTCGACATGGTGGTTGTAGCATGTTGTGGATCCTTGAAGATTAAAATTTGAATGTTTGGAACGCTCGAGGAGGTTGTTTTAAGCCTTCATTACATCATGGATGACAGTGTTTGATTCACATTGAAAATCTATTTGTAAATTTGGGTTGACATTGTGTATATGTTTTATATTCTGTTTTGGCCAACAAAGTTGTTGACGTAATTCATGTTGCAGATATATAAGAGCAATTGTTGTATCATTTGGATGTATGATTGAGGTGTGCAAGTGTGAAGTGTTTGAGTCCTGTGTGTGAATATTGTTTAGATCATTTGAAGGTAAAGCAGAGTGTGAAGAAGAGTGGAGAAGGTTGAAGAAGTGTTCATGTGCATAACTGGAACTATAACCTGGCATTAGCAGATGCTATTTTCTCAGTTCATAATCTAGATGGTTTTAATCTAAATCTTTCTTGGGCAGTGATCCCTCTTGTAATTGAGCAGTGAGCTCTAGGCAGTGTGCTTGAATGCATGTACATTCCCATTGATACTTCTTTACACTTTTAACAGGGTATAATATTGTGGACTAACATCCACCATGGTTTTTCCCCTAACAAGGTTTCCACATAAAAAATCTTGGTGTTCTCTGTGTGTCTAATATGCTGATTGTTTATGGTTTATTATTCATTCATCAAATATGAGATTAAAGTTAAATATTTTGTGACAACTAATTCACCCCCCTCTCAGTTGTCTGTCCTTGTTTTTCCAACAATTGGTATCAAAGCTAGTTCCTCTAAAGAAGTTTAAAGGCTTGAGGTGATCCGAGATTCAACATCATACAAGAAGGACAGTCCTAGATTTTATGGAACAAAATACTCTCTATGGAAAGCTAGAATGGAATGTCATTTGAGGTGTTTAGGTGAACCCTTCTGGAAGATTACAAAGAATAGATATACTATTCCTCAGAATGGTCCTTCCACTCCCGATGAGATTAAAGAAGCTAAGAATAATATCAGGGCCATGAAAGATTTTTTGAGTGCTATGATGGATTCATAAATGAAAAATGTGATAGGTCTGAAGACAACTCATGAGATGTGGACGAAGCTGGAGACTTTGTATGAAGGAGATGTACATGTGAAGGTTGCTAAGCTATAGAGTTTGAAAGGAAAGTATGAAAATTTGAAGATGGGAGAAGATGGAAATATTTCTTCTTTTATGCAAAGAGTAAATGAAATTGTGATGGGTATTAGATGTGCCAGTGGTATTCTGGATGAACATGAAATTGTAGCTAAGGTTATTAGATCATTTCCTCCAGCTTACAAGTCAAAAGCTCATGCTATTGAAGAGTTCAGATCAGTAACAAATGTGACAAGAGATATGCTGATTGGTAAACTTGTTGCTTTTGAATTGAGTGAATTTGGTGATTCTGCCCCCAAGACTAAATCTACATTTAAGGATTTTGTATCTAGAAGAAACAAGCAAAGATATGATCCGAGAGAGAGTTCTAGAAATACATTCAAATATGAGGAAGAGATGAAACAACTTGAAGATGAAGAAAGAGAGGTAGAAGAGTTGGAAGCACTGATTGTAAAGAAAGAAGGTAGAGGAAAAGGTAAGTATAAAGGAAAGCTTCCTATCAAATGTTTTTCTTGCAGTAAAATAGGTCATTTTCTTCAAGGTGCCCTGAAAGAGTTCCTAGGTCTAAGCCTTACAAACCTAGATTTCAAAAGAAATGCCATTTTGCTGAAGAAGGTGTGACTGATGAAGAATCTGATAAAGAAAATGGAAATGAAGATGATTGGATTTTCATTGCTATCAAGGAAAATAGTCCAATTGCTACTGAATCTGCTAAAGTTGAGAAAGCTCTTGCAGCTTGAATTGAAGAGAATGATGAATGGGTTATAGATAGCGGATGTTCACATCATATGACTGGTGACAAAAGCAAATTTGTAAGTTTTGAGAAATATGATGGTGGGGTTGTAAGATTTGGAGATAACAATGCTTGTGTGATTCATGGCAGAGGATCTATTTGTCTTGGTGGAAATCATAACATTGATGATGTACTTTACGTTGAAAGCTTGAAGCACAACTTGTTGAGTGTTGGACAGATGGTGGACAAGGGTTATGATCTTTAGTTCAAGGATGGAAGATGCAAGATGCTTGGAAGCTCTGGAAATTTAATTGCTTCAAGTAAATAGACAAAAGATAATATTTTTCACCTAAGTGCTGTTGATGGAAGTTGTTTATTTGCTCGAGTAGATGAAAGATGGTTGTAGCATAGAAGGCTATATCATGTGAATTTTGATAATATTGTCAAAGTTCCACTCAAGTAGTAAGAGATCTACCTAAGCTAG
>VDFB02353493.1:11451170-11477189 GCA_007258455.2 Sequoia sempervirens | reverse complement strand
TATGCTCATCCATACCAGTAGAAGAAAGTGATCTTGACCCCTCTCCAACAAGCATTGTTTGAACTTGGGTCTCCTCCCTAACTTCAAGGTCCATGTGTTCTTCAACGGATTCGTTTGATCCAATATCTAGATTTGGCTCGACTCCAACTTGAGGAATCCCTAGAGCATAAAACATAAAAATAATTTGAGAACATTGAAGTGATGAAAATAAAATATGAAAGACACAAAACACAAATATTGAAACAAAAAGAATTGGCTTAAGGAATTGGAGTCAAGGATCATATAAACATTGCAACTTGCATGACCAAGATGACTTGAGGACATTTAAAATTATTTATAGTCATTCAAGTGCAATGATGGTTAGAAACCTTCAAATTAAAAGTCCTAAACACACACTTGAGAGTGAGAGAGAGAAGAAACAAGCATGTACCTTGTTTCTTTCTATGATAATTTTTCAAGTTTTTGTCATGCTTCTTTTGTTCTTCTTCTTTTGACAATTTTCGTTGAGACACATTTTTTCTTTTTCTTTGTTGTCCCATTTTCTTCTTCAACTTAAAGATGACTCTAAACAAGTGCTCTACCAACTTAGTTAAATTATCCTCCAAATTTTTCCTTGATTGATAAAAATGAAAAGTTGTCGAGCTCCAATATTTGCCTCCTTGATAAATGTGCAAAAACTTCTCCAAAATTTGTGCTCCAAGTGAATCAAAATTATTCAAGTGTACATGGAATAACTAGATCCTAGTTTAAATGAATCAAGTAGTAAACAAACAACTTATTTCATTGTGGATTCTGTTGAACATATTTAATTCATAGGTACACACAACATATCTAGTAATTTTAGAATTTTGTTAAAGTGTCAAAAATGTATATTAGAGGTATAATTTGAATTGATTTTTCTTAATTATATTTGAATTGAATTTCAAGTTAGTTGTCGAAAATGTATAATAGAGGTATAATTTGAATTAAATTTTCTTAATTATATTTGAATTGAATTTCAAGTTACTTGTCAAAAGCATTATAATATTTCGATATAATAATTTGAATTGAATTTCAAGTTACTTGTCAAAAAGATTATATCTTGTTCTCAACTCTCAATGGTTCATATTTGCTTAAGTCATTTAAAAAAATATTTATTGTGATCAACATGAATGAACTTAATTATAAAGTGGCATTGATTTCCCTAAAATTCTACTAGAGATCAAATGTATATTGAATATAAGAAATGTAAGTTGTAAGAATCATAAAATAAGAAACATGTATGTGTATTGAATATTTAAAGAAAATGCATACATATATTATGTGTAAAACATGTTTAAACCATAAGCAAACATGTACATACATGTAAAGGGATTCAATACATATAAACATAACACATATTATAAGCAAAAGGGAAAATGTATGTATATATCATATAAGAAAATATATGTACATATCATAAAAGCAAAATGTAAATTAAAGATCAACAAATAAGAAAATGTATGTATATCATATAAGCAAATGTAAGTTAGAGATCATCAAATATCAAATACTATTAAAGATCATCATATAATCAAATACATGTGGTCAAGATCATAAATCTAGAGTGCATGGCCTAATATGAATGTCTACTCCTAGACGAATGGCCATTTGAATGAGAACAGTCCTGCTCTGATGGATGTGCTGAGCCCTACAAATAAAATTGTGTACAAGATGTGTTAAATACATATAATTTATATTAAATAAATTTTATGAAAGTTATTTTAAATGAACTTGTATTTTTAAATATCAATCTAGATCTATGCATACATAAATATATTGCATGTACATATACACGTGTGATTATATAAAAATGTAAAACTCACATGTCCACTGACAATAGATTCATCCATAGAGTCACATCGATCATGCACACGATTTGGACCAAGGCTAGGAGTGATATGAGGTATGTCCACCTGTAACAATATATATACACATATATATCAACTTACATGGATATCTAGTTAAATTTTTTTTAAAAAATAATGAAAAAAGAATTGAAACATGCACATGCACACATACATGCACATCATCTAATATCAAATGACTTAAGTCCTCTGAAACAGTGACCTACACCATATCCACCAAACGATCAAGCGACGAATCAACAACTGCATCCATCTGATCTATCCCATGTCGTTCCATAAATGATGAATGTAGAGGACTATGAAGGTGAGATGGCATAAGTGATGATGAACTAGAACCAATCAACATATCAGTAAAACCCATAGTCTGTGCAGCTGCCGTATGAACTGTAGGTGGATCCTGATGCGCACTAGTGCTCTGCTGAGAGTGATGGGATCTTGGAACTGAACGACCTCTGCATCTCAAATGCTCTCTAACATGCTCTATACCCATCCCATTTTCTGATGCAATGTGGGCATATGCCTCCAACAGGTCCTCAACCAAAGAATGTAGAGTCATGCGTGACATATCTCCTATAAGTGCATCAAGCTGTGTAGGAGTAGGGATGCCAACCACTATAAAAGGATCCATGGTGGTCCACTGTGCTGAAAATGGTGTGGATCAGGAATGTCTAGACATCAAATACTGACCTACATGATCATCAGATATCCTAGTGGTGGCAGCCGCAATGTCACCTACAGTGTTAGTTGCTTCCTTTTGGGAAGCAACGACAACCTCATTTGCTATGGGGGCTAGAGCTGGGGTGAGAGCAGGAGACCTGTCACCAACCAATACCCTAAACATTGGGGGTGGTCTATCTGCTTGACGAAAGGTGGGCCTATCAGCAATCCTACCACGCCCCTGACCAGCATATAGTGGAATGTCCAGGTAGTTAACTTTGAGGCCCAAATGGACCTCAGCATACAACTGTTGAACAAAATACAATGGAATCTGGTCATTGTTTGGGTATAGACCATGTGCTATGAGAAATCATGGGTAGATCAATGAGGCCATATCATGATCGACACATCTAGTGACTTGGTATCCCCTAACCTTACGCACATTTTGATAAAATGGAAAACAAGTGGCTTTTATCATTTCTTTGGTGACACTATCCTTTATTTGTTTAAGGGAAACGTCACCATGTACTTCTTCCCGCATGCGGGAAAGAATAGCAGTCACTCTATGGGGAATATGCACTAGTCCTCTCAAGTTCATCTTTTAGTTTTTCTAGACTATGCAATATTAACATGCATGCTTCACTATATATCCCCGGGTTTGCACCCTGTGCTAATGAATCTCTCAATTTTTTAATCTCATTACTAGTATTTTCAAACAAAGAATCTGGCACAGGTGGAACATGATCTACATTTTCCATGTTATATATATATATATACAGTACACTTAAAAGAGCAATGAGACTTTGGTAAATAATATATCTAGATAAAGGGAATACAAATCTAAAATAGAACTTGTAATAATTCATCTACTCATCAATAATATTTTCATACCATTAAAAATTTAAAAAGAATTGGAAGACAACTATAATCTATAACATATCATTCTTAAATGGTTCAAATTTTAAATGAAACGATGAAAGAAAGAATAAGAATACAAAGATTAGTATAAAATTATTTGAAAATAATTGGGGATAAAAATATTTAATCTAATAGTTGTTAACATAAATGAACTTCAATTATATAGCCAAGAACATAAAAATTATAGATTGGAAAAGCAAAATAATCGGACATTTATCATATTTTTTTATATGTATAAAGTTTAGATACCATCAAACTATTTAAACTTATAGATTGCATAAAGCTATAAATTGAATCGTTAAAACTAATTTATTAAGAATCAAATCTAATAAAGTTTGACTTCATATTGCATACTTGTTATAAATATCTCACTAATCCAACCATACATTTTATATATGTTAAAAATATATACCCAAATATATATACTTGTTATAAATATATATTGAAAGAAGATGAAGGTCCTTATTTACCATTAAATGACATTTAAATTGGATATTTTAATGTTCAATATAATGAAATGTTTAAAAAATGAAAGTGACAATAATATTGAAAATAAAAATGTTGAACATGAATGTGAAAATATTGTAAAATTTGATGGAACACCTATTGATAAGAGTAGCATCATAGAAGAAGAAGAAGAAGAAGAAATATATCAAAAATTTCTTGACTAATGTGGATATGAACCCTATGACATTGAAATTGCACTCAATAATCGACTTGTTGATAACAATGATTAAATTGATAGCTCACATGAACCAATGAAACTCAATGTGTCTCCAAATTACATAAGAAGAGAGAACCTTTGTGAAGAAGAAAAAGAAATTCAAAAACCATCTTTTTGTAATGAGTTTGTTAAAATTTAAAAACATTCAAGAACCCCAAAATGGTTTGAAATTGATGAGCATAATAGAAATTCTTGAAGGCAAGAGGTCATCACAAACCATTCAGGTTGTGGGCTTCAAAAAATTTCAATGAATGGTTTTCCAATAAGACATTAACCAAAAAATTCCAAATTTTTTATACAATTACTAAAGATGTACAAAATGAGACCTTTACTAAATAAATTTCAAAGATTCATGTAAACAAAAAGTTTGATCGAAATAATATTGTTGTTAAAGTTTTTTTTAATGCATTCAATTCTATTGTAAATAATAGTAAGGAAAAAGATAAAAGAGTTGCTCATAGAGTAATAACATCATTAGTAAGAAATTAAAAAATTAAAAAGGCTCAATTATTAAGGTAAACTTGTCTTGAATTAAGCCTAAATCGTAAAACATTATCAAAATTACTATCAATAAGATCATGATTAGAAAGTCCTATTGAAAATCATACTTGGGCTTTTAGCAGTAGGCTTCCATGAGTTGATAAGAAGCTAACTAATAGCACAAAGGATGAAATTCAACAATTTTGGCACTCTAACTCTAGATTTACATATGAGGTTGGAAACAACATTTTTTATACTCTACCTAGGCCATGATTCTGTTATGAGTACGAAGAGTTTATGATAGAAATACATCCATTATTGTTGAGTTAAAATTAGGTTAAATATTATTTTTCTTAAAAATTCACTTTTATATAAATGTAGGTGTTTTGGAGAACAAAGCTATAGTATGAATAAGTGATTGACATCAATGGCTATAAATTTCAAGGTGGGGACATTCAATATAATTCATAAGGTGTTATAATATTAAATGCTTTCATTGTTTAGTTAGTTTTAATCAATGTTGTATGATTTATTAAACATTTTTTTAATATTTAAATGTAGGTGTTTTGGGGAGTAGCAGTGATAGATCTAGCTCATTGAGAAAGGATATAGGTAGAGAGGAGGAGTGATCTTGACAAGGATTGAGACATGGATCACCTCAGGGTGGTAGATATGAGTGGAACATATCCATAGAGAAGGATAGGCTAAGAGGATAGATATAGGAGACAAATACCTTAGGGGCACCTTTTTAGTTGTGTGTATGCTCTACAGAGTGGATTTACTCATGAGTGCTTTGATGTATTTGAAGACACATTTGTATGAGAACATAGATAATATGATATGGGAACTATTAGTTGTGTTGATGATGGGTGTGATATTTTATGTGTATGTTGATGATGTGCATGATATATATAGTTATATTTCTTGTATTTGGATGCTCATAGGTATGGATGTTCATGAATCTTATGTGTATGTCTAATGGTGGCATGTGGAAGGATAAATATGGCTATTGAAAACTTTACCATTATCTTGACAACTAATTATGGCTATATGATTATCTTATTGTAATGAACCTAAGTTCATTCGATAGATATTAGTGAAGTTGAATTAGGAAGCATGGATTGTGCTTTATTATACACATTTTACGTTTAAAAATATGGGTCTAATTTTTGTGATATTGAAAGTCAGTTAAATTTATTCAATAGTATATCCAAGGTATAGGGATATATTAGTGGTAGGAGTAGTGTAGGATAAAAAGGAGAATGTATAAAGAGGGGAAGGTCTAGAAAGGTAATGACATGGTAATGGAAGGAGAAGTTACACAATAAGGTTAGATTTTCATAGGATAAGGAGGAATGGTATGAAGAAAACATTTGTATAGGATAATGCTAGTAGTAACAATGGTGTGAACATATATAAAAGGATGGGAGATAAGAAAAATACTAGTGGAGAGAAAGGCGGTAGGACATGGGTGGTGGATCCCATGGAAGTGGTAACTATAGTATGATAGGAGGAATCATTATAAGAGGATGAAGGGTAGATGGATGCATAGAGGGTACAACATTATTAAAATCCATTAGAGTGGTAATATTATGAATAGTATTAATTCCCTAAGGATAGCCACCTAATACATCATATAAATTACTAGCCGATGAGTGAGGATATTTAGGGTGGAGAGGTGCATCAATACGTAATTATCAATTTAGGAAAATATCTTGTTTAGCAACATATGTATCTAAATCATAGTCTTGATCATTATTTTTCATCTTCTTTAATGTGGCTCTTTATATGGTTGTCATTAGATATTATATCAAAAAATGATTCAATCTTCATTTTATTTGCTAGCCATATTAGAGTTAAGATGAAAGCTCCATAAAACAAAATTTTAAAGGATATTAATTTAACTAGTTAAAAGATCAAGGAAAACACTCTCAAACATGCAATATACCCCAATTTCTTAGACAATGCACATTTCCTAATAATGTGTGCAACTAAAAACTAATAACCTGTAATGAATGGATGTAGGTGATAATAATTAAATAATCCTAATTGAACTAGGGTTGTCCCTTTTATATATTTAAGAAGTTGTAAGAGCATTGTATGAAATTGTAAGATGGGAATTACTTATGAAATGTTATATGACACATAAGAGAATAAAAAAGGGGGGTTACACTAGAATATTGATTAGAATTATGAAAATCATCAAGATCATCTTAAATAATGGGTTTGAATATGTCAAAAATGGAGTGTCGGTTATGAGGAGGAGGATTTGAATTTTTTTGACAAGATGTAAAGCATTTGCTAAATACATCCTATAAACCAAGTCAAGGAATATGGTGTTGGAATTTGTGCCAAATTTGGTGCCATTTTTAGGTCATTATTTTGGCTCATGGCTTTGGTAAACCACACTTGGTTTATGGTTTAAATTTTTCCTATTTATGGGTGCTTGAGATGGAGAAAGCATAATGATTTTATAGGTATCATCATGCTACTAGAAATTACTCCATATGAATCACATGTTGATGATACTACTATAAGGGTATGCACATGAATATTTTATTGTAAATGATATTATTATCAAATAATATAATTGGTTCATGTTTTTGGTTGTGGGATTTTTCTTCCAAGAGGATTTTCCCATGTACATAATTATGTTATAAATTTATAATTTATACATTTTTCTTGTAACTAAAATTAAATCTATTTTCCATATTTATCTCTTGATAGGTTAATATGAGAAGTGTTTCCACACCTCAAATTCCTTTTAAAATACTATCCAAGTCTTAATCAGTTTACATCCTCTATCTTATTGTGCAATACCTACCTACCACCAACAATGTGTAGAGATGGACATTTTTAATGTTACAAATGATACAATTTTTGGTTCTATTTGAACTTCATAACTTTATATTGTTTGTTTCCATATGCTATTAAGTTCTTATATATGTTTCACTTGGTCTTTCCATTTAGGAGCAGGCCATCCATAGCTTTGATTGCTGAAATGGGAAGGCATATTTCATTTACACATAGAACATAAAAATGTATGTAAAATGGGGAAGAAAATCCAATTTGAATTCAACAAATTTGAAAACACTTAAAAAACTTCCAAACAAATCCAATTTGAATTCAATAAATTTGAAAAAAATTGCATCTAGGGTTTCAAAATTTAACATATAAATGCATTTTGAACTCTAAAAAATTTGAATTTCAAACACCTGGTGCTCGTTATGCAAGTCGGGTTGATGAAGTTTGGAGAGACCAAGTTGAAGTTGTGTTTTCCGGAAAGAAGAAATCAGTTTGCTCACCATCACAGTCTTGGTTCGCCGCACGCAGGGAAAGCAACTGGTAATTTTAGAAAGTGAAAATGATAGTCCAAATGAGAGTTTTTGTTTTTTTGTCATATGTAAGGGGATTCGGTCAAACCCATGTTTGACCGAACCCATTTAAATATGATTTTTTTAATTTAGGGTTTGTTGGTTCAGTCGAACCCATAATGAGGTTCAGTCGAACCATTGGGTTCGACTGAACCCCTTGAGTTTGGGGAAAAGGAAAAAAATGAAATTTCCTTCCTCATATAAATTGTAAACCATTATTCTGAAGTCACCCATCCCTATATTCCCTTTATCATTTTCCCCTCTTGTTTAAACAACTATTTTTTTTTGGGGGTTAAATTTGGAGCCGCCTAACTCCTAGACAAAAAGAACCTATGTACATACAAAAACACATGAAAAACATATATAACAACATACATAACATGATGAGACGTTGTAGCGCGGGGCCCGCTAGACGGGCGATTAGTGACTAAATCGGCATATGAGAGAAAATGTCCGGCGATGGGTAGGTAGGAGCTAATGGCGCTGTCAGGTGGGTTTTCCCGCTTGTTGCTGGGTGAAAAAGGTGGGTGCTTTAGCTTTGTTAGGAAGTTTCCTTGTTTGGCACGGGAAAAGTGGGCATGATGTGGGCCTTTTCTATTTGCACAAAGAAATGAGATAATCATATTTATTTCTAGTCTACATGTTGAAAAGGAAAGCTAAAGGTCAAAGTGCACGTGGACGAGTTGGAGGAGAAAAGCGAGCAAATCCACATTGTAAGTTGAGGAAAGCTGAAGTTTGGAATGCATGTGGAGGAGTTAGAGGAGAATACTAACCAAATTGAGGTGAGGGGTAATTCAGTTGCAAGTAGAGGGTTTTACAAGACCATTTAATTTGTAATTTGGGAAACACAATGTGTAGGATTTCAGTTACTTGAATGTCCTTGTTTAAATGTATGAATGTCTTCAAAATCACACATTCCATTGTTGTGTTTAAATTTTAGTCGATTGGAAAAAAAAGTGCACAAAATAATTATAAATGGGAAATACAGTGTTGGGTTTCAGTTATTTGAATCTCCCTATTTAAATGTAGATCTAGGGTTGTCATCGTGGGTTGCTTGCTTCTTAACACCCACGGTTTTGCAACATGGAATGTTATAAAATAGTATGAATGTCTTCAAAATCACACATTCCATTGTTGTGTTTAAATTTCACTCGATTGAAAAAAAAAGTGCACAAAATAATTGTAAATGTGAAACACAGTGTTGGGTTTCTATTATTTGAATCTCTCTATTTAAATGTAAAGGGTTGCCTCATGGTGGGTTGCTTGCTTCTTAACACCCACAGTTTTCCAACATGGAATGTTACAAAACAATATGAATGTATTCAAAATCACACATTCCATTGTTGCACGTTTAAATTTCACTCGATTGAAAAAAAAGTGCACAAAATAATTGTAAATGGGAAACACAATGTTGGTTTTTAGTTATTTCAATCTCCCTATTTAAATGTAAGGGTTGTCTCATAGTGGGTTGCTTGCTTCTTAACACCCACATTTTTGCAACATGGAATATTACAAAACAGTATGAATGTCTTGAAAATCACACATTTCATTGTTGTGTTTAAATTTCACTCAATTGAAAAAAAAGTGCACAAAATAATTGTAAATGAGAAACACAGTGTTGGGTTTCAGTTATTTCAATCTTCCTGTTTAAATGTAAAGGGTTGTCTCATGGTGGGTTGCTTGCTTCTTAACACCCATGGTTTTGCGACATGGAATTGTTATCTCCTAGAAATGTACCCTATGCAAAGTTATAAAAAACTGAGCTTTATAGAGAAACATGGGATCATTTCAAGGCTGTGGGTCACCTAAAGTTGAAATGAACCTCCGGAGAAGGCCGACTTCCTTTGATATCACCTAAACTACTGATTCTATAAAGGGAAAGGGAGAAGGAGTTCATAAAAATAAAATTAAATACTATGGTGATACACCGAATTGACAAGAAATCATGAAATGAAAACAAGATGAACATACACTGGGAAACTAATGGTAGCTATTTCACTTACTCAACATAACCTCTTTAGACTTATGCATCATTCTTAAAAGGCTTGATCTACATATATATCTTAAGAAGGAAAGATAAATTTCACAGCTTTAAGGTATGAATGCAAACTTAGAAAACACAGTTGAAAACTTGCATAAGCTAAAAATATAGAAATGAGAGTAGTCTGAACATTAACACTGGCTTCCAAAGTAATCTCTGTGTTGTATTCTAGATTCCAATTGAGTTACAAAACATACATCGGCTGAGAGAGGATTGCTAAAAACCACTAACTCTTCTGAATGCATAGTTTGAACTCCTTTACAAAGAGGCAAAAATGCCATATATACAAAAAGATATCGACCCCTTAGGGCTTACATAAAATTAGCCTCCTGAAAAAATCTCCCCTTAGATCTTTTGAATGAAGTTAATGCTGTATTAAATGCGCGTCCCTGCTATCCATGTCGATGAAGAGTTGCTCAAGGAAAGGCCTCCTTGATCTTTCACAACTATCGCATTCACTTCTGGTCTTCGTGTCCACCTTCGAATCTCCTTATCGAGCTGCTTTGAATGCTTCTGAGCTCAGAGTTGATCCACATCGCTTTCACTTTGTATCTTCTTAGCACCGGTCAAACTGCCAACAGTCCACCTATAGCTCCCCCTGATTGGTCAAACATATGCCACACAAGCTACTTTGGGTAGTCAAAAGCTCTTCATTAGAATCGCATCTCGGTGAGACACTAGAAGTGTATCGCCAATGCGATTACGCCCCTTTGCAGCTATCGGCATAACATGAAACCATCGATGAGAGTTCATAGCGAGCCAAAAAGTCATACCAATATCACCTTTTCCATGGGCAAGTCGATCGCTATCGGCAAGACACAACACTCTCGGCAGGACCTCACAGCGAAGGCAAAATTCATACTGATATCCACAATGGTCGCTGAGACAATCGCTATCAGGAGGACCTTTTGCCGAAGGAAATATCCTTCGGCGAGCTAATTTCTTTATCTTCCGGCAAGACCCTAGGGGGTTGGGAAGACTTCATGTCGAACTCTCATCTTGTCGCTGAGACCACTTCTTGTTGGCCAGACATCATGTCGAAGTCAACTCCGTGGCCAGGAGTCTTACCGATTTCAAATGTCCATTCGGTAAGACCTTACACCGAGCGCCAAACATTACATCGAGCCCCCTTTTGTTTTGGCGAAACCACCCTCGGTCGGGGGAGACATCTCCCCGAAGACATCACCATTCGCTGAGACCACACCATGTCGGCAAGACATTTCACTGAAGATTTTTCCTTCGCTGAGACCGCTTCACTTCGGTGAGACCTCACTCCAAAGTCAACACTTTCTCTCCGAAGATGACCTTGTGAACAACTATTAGGGAGACCTTTATCTATTGGCAGATCATCATGGTGGGTTCCATTAGTCATACCGAAGGTTCAAAACATGTCGGCAAGACAAACAAGCATCGGAAAGACATTTCACCGAGCTTGAAACATTTCGTCGAGCTCAGACCACTTGTACACAATAGTTGGCGAGATTCACGGGTCGGGGAGACTTCTTTCTGAAGTCACAACATTATACTAAAGCTACCCACTTCGGCGAGACCTTACTCTGATGCCGAGACATCTCCCTGAGCTTAATATTATGCTGAGAGCTCCACTCTTTCGGCGAGACATCGCTGATCGACAAGACTTCACTCCGAAGCCCCCTAGTTACACCAAAGGAATCACCCGATGACCTCCTTCTTCTGTGTGACCTCCTTTAGTCGGCAAGACCTCCCAGCGAGGTCAAAATATTTCAGCGAACTTAGACCATTTTGGGGAGACTTTTCTTGGTCGCCAAGACATTTCAAAAATGGAAAGAACCCCTTCTAGTCGACGAGACATTTAGAAGGTCTTGGTGACTCTCTCCTTAGAGGATTTTCATGCCGAACTTGACTGAGACAGGCTTTCCAACTGAGCTGTTTGTGACTGAGCATTAGATGCATGATTTAATCAGGCTGCACAATAACGTCCCCATTTGGCCTTCATGAACACTTGAAACCTAGATTGCCCAACTGATTTAGCCCGTAGGTGAAAATTGGGTAACATTTCTAGCGACCTCACCTGGATGTTTTCCTACTAAACATGGAAACCGGTAGCCAAAACTTGTCCATTGGGCATGGAGTCATTCAGAGGTTAGCTTAAAATGTCAGCCTTGTTCATGGCTGCAACTCTCTTGAGATTCATGAAGCAGATCGGGACATTTGAAACCTACGAAATAGGAGAAACTAAAAAAACATAACTGTGCTCGAACAACTCTTGGGGAAAGAAAAATATTTAAACTAAAGTGCAGAAGCATTTATTAAAAGCATAAAACCTAACCAAATATGTACAATAGAGGAACTCGTTAGACTTGAAAACAAAGTTTGAGGTGTATCCCATTGACTGGGATAGGAAGCACTTCACCTTCAGTTGTGGCCAGTTGGTAAGCATTGTGTTCTTTGCAGTCTTTGATAATAAATGGACCTGTCCATATATTGTCAAACTTGGTGTGATGGCCTAGCCTGCTTTTCAGAATATTCCATTTGAGAACAATATCACCTTCCTTGAAAACTTTGGTTGTAGCTTTCTTGTCAAATGTTCTCTTTGATTGACGCTGATGATACTCCAAAGCTCTCATTGCTTTATCTCTTGATTCTTCGAGCTCCATGAGATTTTCATATCTCACAGACATTGGGTCCTGCTCTTCATACATCTCCAATTGGTGAACAATGTCTAGAGCTGGAAGCTCTACGGATAGAGGTAACCTAGCCTCCTTACCATAAACGAGCACATATGGTGAATTACCAATAGACCTCTTAGGAGTCACTCTATCTGCCCAAAGTGCATACTTTAAATTAATGTGCCAGGTCCTTTGATTATCCTCCATTGTTCTTTTAATAATCCTGATGAGATTCTTATTTGTGCTTTTAGCTAAACCATTACCCTGCAGGTAATAATTTGAGGATGTATTCAAATGAATTCCATGTTTAACAGCCCAATCAGCTACTCTTAAACCTACAAATGCCAGAGCATTATCAGATATGATAGAGTCATGAACTCCAAACCTGGTGACTATATCCTCGTAAAAGCTCAAAAATGAAGACACCTTTGCTTCTTTCAAAGCTATTGCCTCTGCTCCACCATGTGAAATAGTCTGTAGCAGTAAGCACCCACCTATGACCAGCAAGCAGCTTCTCCACTTGAATTGGATGTAGAGGCATAGCAGACAACTTTTCTTTTCCTACAAATAAAGAACATTTGATACACTTTCTTGACCATGCATATGCATCTTTAAAAAATATGGGCCAGTAGTAACCAGCTCTCATGATTTTCCAAGCAGTAGTTCTTGGAGCAAAATGACCTCCTGCAGCTCCATCATGAAACTCATGAAGTATCTTCTCAACCTGATCACTATGAATACATCTTAATAAAACACCATTTAGATCCTTTTTGAGAAGAACATTATCTACCATCACATATGGTATAGACTGCAGTCTGAAGTATCTTCATTTAGCTCTGTCTAAACCTGGTGGACACTCACCAGTTTGTAAAAAATGGGTCATGTCTTGAACCCAATTTGTTGTGATCAGAGGTACATCATCCCAAGGATTCTGGGGTTCATTTGCATTAACAAAAACAGTATCCTGTTCTAAGTCATTTTCACTGCTTGACCTTAAAGCAAGCTTTTCACAAATACCTTTACCTCTAACCAACTTGGTGATCTGTATATCCACATCGTATTCCATAACCTTAGTGACTCATCCTGCTCTTTTATCATTCAGATCCTTGTTCAACATAAACTCTTTCACACTTGGGTGTGTAATTAGAACATGAATTTTGTTGTTTGAAACCATAGGTTTAAACTTCTTTAGGATTTTGATGACAACAAGAACATGCTTCTCAACAAATGTATTTTTTTTCATAATCAGCAAGTCCCCAACTAAAGAAAGCTATTGGCTGCTCTATATTATCACTGTTCTTCTGAACCAGCATAGCAAAAAGTGAACTAACACTTCCAAAAGCATACAAGAATAAGTCTTTAGAGAAATATGGATTTACCAGTGTTGGAGCTGATGCTAAAGCTTCCTTGATCTCTTCAAAACTACATTTTGCCTCTATATTCCAATTGAAAACTGCATTCTTTTTAAGCATGGCGGTCAAGGGCTGTAGTAAATTCGCAACATCAGGAATGAATTTTCTTAGAAAGTTAATTCTCCCTAAAAATCTCTACAACCCTTTCTTGTGATTGGGTAATGGAAGTTCAAGTATAGCTTTGACTCTTTCAGGATTAGTGGTAACTCCATATTTTGATACTATATGGCCTAACAGTTTACCTTCATGAACTGCAAAAATACTCTTTTTTGGATTGAGAGATATTCCATATTCCCTGCATTTTTCAAAAATGTGCTTGAGATGTGACAAATGTTCATCTGCATTTTTTGAATATACAGTTATGTCGTCTAAGTAAACCAACATAAATTTCTGAATTAAACTTTGAAATGCCATATCCATGGCACGTTGAAAGGTGGCACCGACATTAGATAAACCAAAATGCATTAGATAAACCAAAATGCATTCTCTTGTAGGCCATAGTGCCCCATTTTGTTGTAAATGTTGTTTTATACTAATCCTCCTCTTTGACAAGAATCTGGTTATAACCAGAATATCCATCCAAAGAGAAAACCTTTCTGATCTAGCAACAACTTGAAGAATTTTTTCCATAGAGGGTAAGGGATAATGATCTTTCATAGATGCTTTGTTAAGGTCTCTAAAATCTACACATAGTCTTATCTCACCGTTCTTTTTCCTAACCGGAACAAGGTTAGAAACCTAGGATGTGTGCTTAATTGGAAATACAATGCCTCCCTCAACTAACTTGGTCAGCTCTTTGATCATCAAAGGTTCAAGCTTGGGGTTCAATGGTCTCTGTTTTTGTTTGACAGGCTTGGCATCGGGCTCTAACTCAATTGTATGTTGTGCAATATGAGGATGAAACCCTCTTAAATCAAAATATTTCCACACAAAAACATCATGATATTCTTGGCATAAAACAATGAAAGCTCTCTTATCCTCAGCTGAACAAATTTTGCCTAATTTGAGAAGCTTACCTTTAAAGATTTCAACTTCCTCATAATGATCTTCTTTCACTTGGATGCCGAATTTATTCTTCTTAACCTGATCATCAGAATTAAATATGGATTCCAAGGTAACCAGTCCTTTGGGAAGTTTATTTGTCTTCAGCTGTATCACTTGATCATCATACTGATGTTTGATCTTTTCTTGGTTTACTATAGAAAATTGATCTTCTTGGAGCAGAAAGGTTAAAATATATTCATCACTTTCAAATACATGCCAGTTAATGTTGTTATCAGGAATTGATGGCCTGGTAACGACCTTAACATACTGTTGTATTTTATCCCTTTTGACATCCCTCGGGATATCAAACTATGCTCCAATTGTTGCAAGTCTATCAACATGCTTATTCTGATTTCATGGAATAGAAATCAGATTGAAGGCATTAAATTCTTCAATCATGTTCCATACTCTATTTTCGTAAGACTTCAAAGCATCATTCTTGGAAACATTGACCCCCCTGACATGATTAAATATCAATTCACTATCTCCATAGACTTTCAAACAATTAATTCCTCTTTTCCTTGCCCATTCAAGGCCTTGGATAAGTCCTTCATACTTGGCATTGTTGTTAGAACACACAAAAGCAAAATGAAAAGCTAAAAAGTACTTATCACCCTATGGAGAAATCAACATTGCACCTCCACTTGCTCCATTCTTACTTCTGGAACCATCAAAGAACATTTCCCAAAGTCCACTTTACTATTGCAACAAATGATCTGAATCCTTATCAAGGTTTGGAATTTTTGCATCAGGCTCAAGTATCACATAATTACCTATACCGACATCTTGAATAAGGTCTTCAGGACTGTCCAACACATTTTCAGCTGCCCATTCATGTAACAACAAATCAGGAATAACTTCTGCTTGAAGTTCTTGAGCGGCAACCAGCTCACTGTCAATAAAAGTGACATAATTTGTGTCTGCAGCAATAGGAACATCATTGATGGGACTTGGGTTATACGGTTCAATATGATCTTTATCCAACCTCTCATATTTAATGGTAACCTTAGTTCCATATCTTGTTCTAGACAACATATACGACCAATCAGCTGACACATAAACACCTATCTTGGCAGTAAAGTCTCTTGAGGGACACAAAGAAAAGAAAGGTGGGAGATCTATGACACATATGTCCTGAAGAACTGAAAAATTGGGACAAGCATGAAGGGTAAGGCTCAAATCCTTAATAACACCCAATGTATTAACATAAGTGCCATCTAATTGAATTACTTCTTTCTCTAAAGGCTGATATTTTAGTCCAAGCTTGTTAGTAATCCGCTTTGGCATTACTGAGCTACTAGCTCCACTGTCTACCATACAATTATGAACTAACTTATCACCTATGATTATAGACACGTAAAATGAAGGTGGTTTAACTTATTTTCCTACCTCTTTGCTGGGCTGTTTATCATTTTCTTGAGGATTATTTGTTAACATAGCTCTAGCTTGACCTACTCGAGACTCAGATTGATCACACTTTAAAATTTGACAAAGCAGAGTGTAACATATTTTTTTGACCTGGGATAGCTAATGAATCCCACATAGACATCATTACATTCATCTTTTTCATACTATCAAGAATATTAAAGGGTACAACTGGGTTCACTTTATGGTGTGCCTTTACGCCAACATGGTCAACTTGTAAATGAGGCTGCTCCTTATCTTGGAGTTGCTGATTTCTTTGCAAAATAGGAGTCACTTGAGATGTAGATGGTCTTGCAGCCGTTGCTTTCCCCCTATTAGTTGCTTGATCCAACTCAAAAGCTCTTTTCTTTGCCCTTGTGTTAGCTGTAATTGGAGAATTATCTACATTCAATCCACAAAATTCTTCACCTTGCTAGTTAAGTAGGGTAATTTCATTGGTAGGCTGATCTTGGTGTTGTAGAGATGCATCATTAAGTACATGCTGTTGTGAACTTGAGGCATTCTATACCATCAGTACTTGATTAATGAGTCCATTCGAGCAAGTGGCTTGATTGTGAGGCTGGTTACAAAGGTAGCACCACTCATAATCTACTGCTAGGTTATTTTGAATAGGGACAAGATCCTTGACTACACTAACAGGTGCTGGAGCATAAGCCTGAAAAGGTCTAGTATTTACACCCTGTCTTGGACCCTGGTAATTGCCTCGGTAAGCTTGCCTATTACCTTAATATTGTTGTTGCTGACTTGAATTCTACTGCTGATAAGGCCTATTATATGATTTTCTTTTCTGAGCTCACAAGCTTATTTCCAAAAGTCTGTAATAAAATTTTGATCTCCTGTAACTCATTTGAAGAACTTGGAACAACATTTTATTGTGTTACGGTAGCTGGGACAGGTGGAAAAATTGAAAAAGGTGGTATTTGCAAAGGGATATTTGCATGAATCTCTAGAAATATAGGCATTGGTGGCCTAGGAGCAAGTTTACCAGCTTGTATTAGGCTGTTTTCAGCTCTAATTGCTATTTCAAATGCGTATGGTAGAGAAACACCCCCCATTGATTGTATCATAACAGCTATATCGTTGTTAAGAGCCTTCAAGAAGTACAAAAATGCATATTCTAGAGGTGGTCTCACCATTGCAGGGATTCTATCCCAGGTTCTTTGAAATCTGAAATTAAAATCATTCATTTGCTCATGAGGATCCCTCTTAAGTGTAGTCAATTGTTCCAACAAGGATAAATTGTCAGACCTGTCCTGAAACTGACTGTGCAGCTTGTCACCCAACTCATCCTAGGTGGCAACTGAACCTACTCCAAGACTCTTGAACCACTGTAGTGCTCTCCCTTTGAATGATGCTACAAGTAATCTTATAGCCACATCTTCTTGTGTGATATGGTGAACACCATATAAGGAAGCAACATCCCGTATATGTTCAATCGGGGTAGTCTGATCTTCCCCACTAAAAATTGGAAAAATTTTCAGAGCTACCATTGGGATATCATTGTGTTGTAACAAATTTAATGAACTACCTCTGTCGAATGGCATAAAAGGCTGATTTCTGGGAGCAACCATAGGAGGTGGGTTTACTTGCACTCTAGGTGAATTAGAGAATGGGACATCAATATGAGATCTCAGAGATGGAGGAGTAGATTTGGCTCTTCTAGAATTAAAAAAATTTGTCCTTGGCCTTTTTGTTTCTCTGCCTTGTCTTCTTGGTGGTGACAACTGCAAATATTTGAAAGGGAACAAGCTGCTCCTTTTCTGAACTCTTCTCATAAACTATTAAAACGTTGATTCTAAAGTTCTTCCTCTTTATGGAGTCGCCAAGTATGCAAGAATGACTTCTATAAATTCTGAACTTGCTGGTTGCATACCAAACCAACATTATACTATGGAAACTAGTCCCACCGGGCGTGCCAAAAACTGTTATCTCCTAGAAGTGCACCCTATGCAAAGTTATAAAAAATTGAGCTTTATAGAGAAACATGGGATCATTTCAAGGCTGTGGGTCACCTAAAGTTGAAATGAACCTCCGGAGAAGGCCGAATTCCTTTGGTATCACCTAAACTACTGATTCTGTAAAGGGAAAGGGAGAAGGAGTTCATAAAAATAAAATTAAATACTATGGTGATACACCGAATTGACAAGAAATCATGAAATGAAAACAAGATGAACATATACTGGGAAACTAATGGTAGCTATTTCACTTACTCAACATAACCTCTTTAGACTTATGCATCATTCTTAATAGGCTTGATCTACATATATATCTTAAGAAGGAAAGATAAATTTCACAGCTTTAAGGTATGAATGCAGACTTAGAAAACACAGTTGAAAACTTGCATAAGCTAAACATACAGAAATGAGAGTAGTCTGAACATTAACACTGGCTTCCAAGGTAAACTTTGTGTTGTATTCCAGATTCCAGTTGAGTTACAAAACATACATTGGCTAAGAGAGGATTGCTAAAAACCATTAACTCTTCTGAATGCATAGTTTGAACTCCTTTACAAAGAGGCAAAAATGCCATATATACAAAAAGATATCGGCCCCTTAGGGCTTACAAAAAATTAGCCTCCTAAAAAAATCTCCCCTTAGATCTTTTGAATGAAGTTAATGCTATATTAAATGCGCGTCCCTGCTATCCATGTCAGTGAAGAGTTGCTCCAGGAAAGGCCTCCTTGATCTTTTGCAACTACCACATTCACTTCTGGTCTTTGTGTCCACCTTCGAATCTCCTTATCGAGCTGCTTTGAATGCTTCTGAGCTCAAAGTTGATCCACATTGCTTTCACTCTATATCTTCTTGGCACCGATCAAACTACCAACAGTTTGCCTGTAGCTCACCCTGATTGGTCAAACAGACGCCACACAAGCTACTTTAGGCAGTCAAAAGCTCTTCATCAGAATTGATCACATCTCGGTGAGACACTAGAAGTGTCTCACCGATGCGATTACGCCCCTCTATAGCTATCGGCATAACATGAAACCATCGATGACAGTTCATAGCGAGCCCAAAAGTCATACCGATATCACCTTTTCCATGGGAAAGTCGATCGCTATCGGCAAGACACAACACTCTCGGCAGGACCTCATAGCGAAGGGAAAAGTCATAACAATATCCACAGTGGTCGCCAAGACAATCATTATCAGGAAGACATTTTTTCGAAGGCAATATCCTTCAGCGAGCTCATTTCTTTATCTATTGGCAAGACCCTAGGGGGTTAGGAAGACTTCACGCCGAACTCCCATCTTGTCTCCAAGACCGCTTCTTGTCAGCCAGACATCATGCCGAAGTCAACTCTGTGGCCAAGAGTCTTACCAATTCCAAATGTCCATTCGGAAAGACCATCAGTGGTTGGCAAGACCTTACACCAAGCGCCAAAAATTACATCGAGCCCTCTTTTGTTTCAGTGAAACCACCCTCAGTCAGGGAGACATCTCCCTAAAGACATCACCATTCGCTGAGACCACACCATGTCAGCAAGACATTTTGCCAAAGCTTTTTCCTTTGCCAAGACCACTTCACTTCGTCGAGACCTCACTCCGAAGTCAAGACTTTCTCTCTGAAGACAACCTTATGAACAACTATCGGGGAGACCTTTATCTATCGGCAGGTCATCATGGCGGGTTCCATTAGTCATACCGAAGGTTCAAAACATGTCGGCGAGACAAATAAGCATCGAAAAGACATTTCACCGAGCTTGAAACATTTCGGCAAGCTCAGACCACTTGTACACAATAGTCGGCGAGACTCACGGGTTAGGGAGACTTCTTTCCGAAGTCACAATATTATACCGAAGCCACCCACTTCAGCGAGACCTTACTCCAATGCCGAGACATCTCCCCGAGCTTAATATTATGCCAAGAGCTCCACTCTTTCGGTGAGACATCGCTAATCGGCAGGACTTCACTCCGAAGCCCCCTAGTTAAACCAAAGGCATCACGCGATGACATCCTTCTTCGGTGTGACCTCCTTTAGTCGGAAATACCTCCTAGTGAGGTCAAAATCTTTCAGCGAACTTAGACCATTTCGGGGAGACTTTGCTTGGTCGCCGAGACATTTCAAAAATGAAAAGAACCCCTTCTAGTCGGCGAGACATCTAGAAGGTCTTGGCGATTCTCTCCTTAGAGGATTTTCATGCCGAACTTGACTGAGGAAGGCTTTCCAACTGAGCTCCTTGTGACTTATTATCAGATGCATGATTTAATCCTGCACAATAATGTCCCCATTTGGCCTTCATGAACACTTGAAACCTAGATTGCCCAACTGATTTAGCCCGTATGTGAAAATTGGGCAACATGAATGTTACAAAATAGTGTGAATGTATTTAAAATCACACATTCTATTGTTGTGTTTAAATTTAACCTGATTGAAAAAAAAAGTGCACAAAATAATTGTAATTGAGAAACATAGTGTTGGGTTTCAGTTATTTCAATCTCCCTGTTTAAATGTAAAGGGTTGTCTCATGGTGGGTTGCTTGCTTCTTAACACCCATGGTTTTGCAACATGGCATGTTACAAAACACTATAAATGTGTTCAAATCACATATTCCATTGTTCTGTTTAAATTTGGCATGATTGAAAAAAAAGTTTAGAAAACAATTATAATTGAGAAAACACAATGTTGGGTTTCAATTATTTGAATTTCCCAATTTAAATGTAAAGGGTTGTCTCATGGTGAGTTTCTTGCTTCTTAACACCCATGGTTTTGCAACATGGCATGTTACAAAACACTATAAATGTGTTCAAAATCACATATTCCATTGTTTGGTTTAAATTTTGCATGATTGAAAAATAGGTGTAGAAAATAATTATAATTGGGAAGACACAATGTTGGGTTTCAGTTATTTGAATCTTCCAATTTAAATGTAAAAGGTTGTCTCATGGTGGGTTGCTTGCTTCTTAACACCCACAGTTTTGCAACATGGAATGTTACAAGATAGTATGAATGTCTTCAAAATCACACATTCCATTGTTGTGTTTAAATTTCACAGCATTGAAAAAAAAAGTGCACAAAATAATTGTAAATGGGAAACACAGTGTTGGGTTTCAGTTATTTCAATCTCCCTGTTTAAACGTAAAGGGTTGTCTCATGGTGGGTTGCTTGCTTCTTAACACCCACAGTTTTACAACATGGCATATTACAAAACACTATAAATGTGTTCAAAATTACATATTCTATTATTCTGTTTAAATTTTGCATGATTGAAAAACAATGCAGAAAATAATTATAATTGGGAAAACACAATGTTGGGTTTCAATTATTTGAATCTCCCAATTTAAATGTAAAGGGTTGTCTCATGGTGGGTTGCTTGATTCTTAACAACCACAATTTTGCAACATGGCATGTTACAAAACACTATAAATATGTTCAAAATCGCATATTACATTGTTCTATTTAAATTTTGCATGATTGAGAAAAAAGTGTAGAAAATAATTATAATTGGGAAAACACAATGTTGGGTTTTAGTTATTTGAATCTCCTAATTTAAATGTAAAGAGTTGTCTCATGGTGGGTTGCTTGCTTCTTAACACCCATGGTTTCACAACATGGAATGTTACAAGACAATATGAATGTCTTCAAAATCACACATTCCATTGTTGTGTTTAAATTTCGCACCATAGAAAAAAAAGAGCACAAAATAATTGTAAATGGGAAACACAGTGTTGGGTTTCAGTTATTTCAATCTTCCTATTTAAATGTAAAGTGTTGTCTCATTGTGGGTTGCTTGCTTCTTAACACCCATGGTTTTGCAACATGGAATGTTACAAGATAGTATGAATGTCTTCAAAATCACATATTACATTGTTTTGTTATTGTGATAGGTCAAATTTAAGCGTTAGAAAGCAAGCAACAAGTAAAAGAGTGCAAATAAACAACTAAAACAACCTACACCTCAAGATTAGCCTAAGTTGGAAACAATGCAAGACAAAGCAATGAAATGGAACCTTATACCTTGCGTTGAGTCGATCCTTTGGTTGGCCCTTCGATCTTGGATGTGTATGCTCCTTGGATGGCAAGTGGATGCAAGCAAAATGGAGTTGTGAGGATGAGTGCAAGTGGATGCAAGCAAAATGGAGTTGTGAGGATGAGTGCAAGTGGATGAACACAAGAAAATGGCTAAGTAAGAGTTAAGAAACAAAATTGCAAGAGTTTGGCTAGCAAAATGATCTCCCCCAAAATGAGAGAAAAGAGGGGGTATTTATAGGATTTTTGGAAAATCCTAGGGGAAATGAACGGTTGAGATTGAGCCACCAAATATCAAGATGTAGGGCCAAGGTGAGTTGAGAACTCACAAGCCCTCACATTTTGACATGTGGCATGTAAGATAGCCCTAAAAGGTGAAGTGGACATGAGGTGGAAGGATAGGACATGACATGGAGAGGGGTACAAAGTACCTTGGGATTGGACAAGATCTCCTCATAAAGGAGGTACTTGTCCCATGTGGGAGAGGACAAGTGGGAATTAAAAATTCCTCAAATATTCTCATGGGGAAGAGGGAAGGAATTTAAAATTCCTTAAATGCATTGGGGGATTAAAAGGTGAATTAAAAATTCACATAGGGAAGGGAGATGCCTTGTCAAAAGAAAAACATTTAATAGGGTTGACTAAGGACACATGTCATAAAGGACATGGGAAGAAAAAATTTAATATTCCTTGGAGGGATAAAAGGAATTAAAAATTCCTTGAGAGGTTGATTAGGCTAGTTAGTGAAGGATTAGAGGATGGTTAGGTGGCTAAGAGAGATTAGAGGCCAACTTGCAAAAGTTGGAGGATGTGACACATCCTAATCAAGGATTAGGCATGTGCACATCCTAATGATGGATTAGAAGAAGGATTAAGATTAGGTAAAAAAAGATGGAGGATGTGACATGAGGAGGAATTAAATAAATGTGATATTTATTTAATTCATTTGATGAAAGAGGAAGGTATTTAATTATTTAACTAGATACCTTAGGGATTAGAATAACTTAAAGATGTTAATTAAAGGGGATAAATTTGGATAAATTAAGTGTCCAAATTTAGACATCTACATTTTGCCCCTCTTTGAGATGGTGCTACAAAGTAGCATCATTTCAAAGAATATTAAAACATAGAACCTAGAAGAGGGTGGTTAGATTGGGAAAGGTGCCCCAGTCATTCAAAGGAGTGACTAGGAAGGGAAAAAGAAAATGATAAAAATTAGGGATGAAGGATGCCCCCTCGAGAGGACATGCGGGTTCAGGAGAACACGAGTGTGCTCTCGAAATGGATGAGATGATGCAAGGAGAGTTTGAAGAAGATGATGCAATGTGATGGAAGATTGGGAGGGGAGCGTGATGAAGGATGAATGGATGGGGGGGATTTGAGGATGAGAGATGAAATGCAATCTAAATGAAATTTGCCATTGTCGGAGCACTGATTTTTGCTATAGCATAAGACACAAGACGACAGGGTATGAAGAACCAAGGCAGATTAGTGTCTAATGCAGAAAACAAACATAACAAACAAGAAGGCGATCCCAACACCCCAAAGTCATGATGACCTTGGTCGGGCTAGGTATTGAGATAACCACAAGCACCCAAGGATGCCCCAGTGTAACACAAGACCCTAGGGGTCTTGGTGGGTACTACGGGGACAATCGAGAAAACAAAAAATCAAGATACACCCCTATGTTGACTAGTCAAAGCACACCATGATATGATGGATCAAGGCGACCATGACAAGTGATGATAGGGAGCTCAAATGATAAACAAAAGCCAAAAGCATCAAAAGATCAGAATTAATTTCAAATGTCCTTTGCCATAGGATCAATCAAGGGGATGGGTGGGATTGATGAGGTCTGTTAGGAAGGATGCATCCTGTTGAGACCGATGATAGATACTAAATTAAACAATTGATATGACGCAGGATATTCAGAACTGATTAGATTTGATGATACAAGTGAATCTCATTTGTTAAGATCTAGCTAGATAAGGGCATAGCTTGACGACGTGACACGAGAGACATGACACAAGATAGGAGACCTCGATGGATGATAAAGACATGACAGACGAATAGGAACAAGATATGAAGATTGATGATAGATGATAAAGGAACAGATGGACAAAGCAGAAAGACCGATGATGGAACCCCCGGGGCAGATCAAATGATTGACCTTTCCTACGTGAAAGCGTAGGGGCAACGTAGTTCGATGAAAGGCCAAAGACAAGTGATGGACGAAAGAGGATGAGATAACCCTAGATAAGGGGTTAAAATGATTGGACCGACACGATGGGACAAGATAGACCTGTTGGATTGGATATGATGATGGTGACTATACAAAGCTCAGGGATGGGATAGTTATCCAAATCATCAAAGATGAAGTGGGTGGATGATATGAAAAATGGATGAATGATGAGATAGATGACTGATTCGTGGAACAAGAAGGTGAAGGTTTGGAATAGATGGAAGATTATTCAGAATGAGTAAATGATTGATCAAGATTATGGAATGAGAGTTTGAAATGATAGAAGGAGGTGTGATGAATGTTTGAGATGATAGGAGGTGTGAAGAGGTTTAATTAAAATGTGTGATGAATGTTGGAGATGAGAGTTGAAGAAGATGGAGGGAGGGATCCAAAGATCTTGACTGCAGATGGAGTAAAGCCCAGATTAGGGGTTTGGTTAAGCTCAGATTGGGATTAAATGAAAGCTCAGATTAGGATTGGAGGGAGTATGAGAATGATTGGAGGATGTGATGGGATTGATTCTACACCGAGTTTCAGGGTTTAAAGGGCGTAAGGTGTTGACAATCAGATTTTTCCAGATTTGGCAATTTTCAAAAATTGTCAAATTTTGCCATTTTAGGAAACTTCATGGTCATATGTTTGAGGGTCCCAATTTTTTCCAAGAAATACCCATTGGTGAGATAGGATGAATTTCCAAATAACATCCCAGATTCGGGATATGCATTTTGAGTTATGAGCAAA
This sequence comes from Sequoia sempervirens, assembly GCA_007258455.2. Lineage (NCBI taxonomy): Eukaryota > Viridiplantae > Streptophyta > Pinopsida > Cupressales > Cupressaceae > Sequoia > Sequoia sempervirens. The sequence goes on along the minus strand of VDFB02353493.1, from coordinate 11,451,628 downwards.
AATAATTTTTCAAAATGCTGGAAAAAAACACTAAATTGGGATTTTGAGGGTCAAGATGAAAGCTTGAGGCCCCGAAAATGGGTCAAAACGGGTTCCAACGACTTTCAAATAAACCAGTTGGAAATCCACTCATTATCTCATAACGCAACCACCCGTCAAATTTCAGTTCAAATGGACACCCGAGTCAAAAGTTATGGCCTCCGGAAGTTTTGGTGTAAAAATCAAAACCCCCAAAAAATATGTTTTTTCGATAAATTTTGAAAATTTCAAGACATGGGTTTTGTCCGGAGCGTCGGGATTAAAAATGGGTAGGAATTTTTTTTTTATGGGTTGCCTTGGATTCTGCGTTGGAGGGGGGAAAATGGGCAGCGGCCACGTGGATGAGTCCACCGCCAGGGTGGCAGGTCCGCCGCCGCCGGCGGACGGGTCCGCCACTGGCCGGGCAGGTCCGCCGCCGC
>VDFB02353493.1:11397324-11448535 GCA_007258455.2 Sequoia sempervirens | reverse complement strand
GGGGGAGATGGGATGGGGGATGGGGGATGGGGGGGATGGGGGGAGCGGATGGGGGAGATGGGATGGGAGGTGAGGATGGGATGGGATGGGATGGGAGGGGGAGATGGGATGGAGAGGGATGGGGGGATGGGGGATGGGAGGAGGAGATGGGGGATGGGGGAAGATGGGGGATGGGTATGAAGATATGGATGAATAGAGGGGATTGGCTAGGTAGATGGATGGATAGATGCTAGGATGGATGAAGAATGATAAGGGGGAAGGTTTGGATGTAATTGGATAGGATGAATGAAGTCTCCAAGGACTATAGTGCAAAGGAAGACAGATGCCCCCACTCTAGATATGTCATGTGCGGGGAGGAATGAAGGATGGAAGACAAGTGGATGGGAAGATAAAAGAGTGAGATGGATGAAGATAGGATGCATGGATAAGGAAGGGATATGGAAGGTAGCATGATGGGTGGATCAAGAAGGTAGACGAGTGCAAATGAGGATTAGGATAGTGTGCAGATGAGGGAGATGTATGCTAAGAGGTGCCCAAAGCATGCCTATATGTTTGCCCCATTGTTATCAAGATCACAAGGAGGATGGAAGGATTGGGATAAATGAGATATTCCAAGAAGGATGTGTAAGCTTGATAGGATGGAGGGGATGGACGAAAATGATGTATAGCAAGAAGATGGGTGCATAGCTGAAAGCGTAGCAGGAAGCATAGCAGATGGAGGGAATGCATATGAGGAAGTTGCCCCCAAGTGCAGATGGGGATTTACGCATGACGCCTGTTTGCCAGGTTTTCATCATGGTACTTATCCAAGGCGCTTGGTTGCCAAGTTTTCACCATTGGACAAATTATTTCTCTTTACTATTTTGATTTTTTGATTTTTTGATTCTTTTGACTTTTTTGGATTTTTTTTGATTTTGGGACTTTTTTGCAGAGCATGCAGAAGGAGACGGATAAGGATAGGGAGGCGAATAAGTGGGTTTAGAAGAAATGCGATAAAGATATGGATGAAGGACTCAAGCATCAAGTTCCATACGTGGTACTAAGAGCTCATGTTCAAATTAACTGTTGGATGTTGGTACAACCTTAGGATAAATGGATTATGCAAGAGGATGAATTAGAGGGATTTGATGGGGAAGATACGAGGGATAATGGGTGGGATGTTGGAAATGGTATGGATGGAATGATGGGGTGGATATGTGATGGGGAGATGAGTTCAGGACCAACATTGGCACATGAGGTAATGGATGTGAAAAGATAAGGGGACTAATGGATGGAGAATGTGGGGATAATGGAAGAGATGGAATAGTGAATTTCGGGGCATAGGGACCCAAAACAGACTTAGGAGATGAAAGGTGGGCATGCTTAGCTTTTGGATTAGCAACTTTGGATGTTCTTACAGATTTTTCACTTGATGGCATTGCGTCTTTTTTCTTTAGGATCCACATGGTTTTGATCTTTGCTTTGCTGGCTCTTTGCGAGCTATAGATTTGATTTTGATTTTGGATTGTGTTTTTCTTTTCCTTACCATGTCTTTTAGAGGGGACATGGGAAGCTTTAGATTCATGTGGGTGTTTGGATTTATGCATTTTTATGTTAGCATCCAAAGTGCATTTATTAGCAATGGGATGGGTGTGAGGGGATGGACGATGCAGAGCAATGGAGGTAGGAGTATGGGGATTACGTGTAGATGGGGGATGTTTAGGTATGTGCCTTTGTTGATCCTGATTATGGGACATGCGAGAGGGATGTTTATGATGGATGACATGGATAGGTGTTGGATGGGTGAAAGGATGAGATGGAGGAGGTGATCTTGGGATATACGGACCCAAGATGGATAGAGTGGGTGGAGGGACATGAGAACCCAAGATGGATGCTGTAGATGAAAGGATGGGAAATGTCGTGGATGGAGAGGGATGTAAGGGCCCAAAATGGTTGAGAGAAGAAAGGAGGAATATGGACGAGTTGTTTGAGGTGATATGATAGAGGAGAGGAGGATGGCAGCATATGATTTGGTGGAGCGATGGGAAGAGCGACATTTCTTTTGGAAAAAGGCTCGTTGAGGATGTCTAGAGGTTGTACCAACGTGTTTAGATTGTGATTCTTGGGGAATAGATCCAAGACCTTGCATGCAAATTTGTTCTTTGACTTGGATGGGCTCTAAAATACCTTGCTCGTGAAGGCCTAGACCTTTTCCTTGATAGTTCATTTTCTTGAGCATTCGATCCATGATAGGATTTTTGTTATTCGGAAAACATGATGCAAGTCCATTATTAGGTGGGGGATGATGGGTGGTATATACACTGTGTTTTTCTTCTGCAAGGAGGCCACCATTGAAGAATGTGAGAGTACCAAGGGGATATGCGAGTGGTGTGGGGATAGCATTTTTAGGCAATGATGGGGGATCCTGAGAAGGAGATGGTGGGATAGCAGCATTTGGATGGGTTGTATCAGGGGAGGGATCAGGGGATATGATAGGATCTGATTTTGTGGTAGCAGACTCATGCAATGGAGACATAGATGGAGCAGTAGAATCTTGAATCTCAAGAGGATCACGGGATGGAATGGATGGGGGACTGTGATCTTGCGGTAGACTAGATGGGATGGTAGGATCGTGATCTGGAGGAGGGGATATGTTGGCATGCTTTGGATCAAGCTCTTGGCATGACTCATCGTGTGCGGGAGGCATGATAATGGAGTCATGGGGGGACTCTTCAAGTGGGGAAGATGGAAGGATGGAGGATTCAAGATATTCCTGGGAATGGATAGTAGGAGTGGAAGAAGTGGATTGGATTTGGTGTCGTCAGTGGGTTCGATGGCTCTCAGAGTAGGGAGCTGAGTGTTCAATGGATTCGGTAGATGTGATGGTAGGAGATGGGGTTCAACATTGAGAGGATGTGATGGTAGGGGATAGGGGTTCAACGGATTCAGAGAACGTGAGGGTAGGAGATAGGGGTTCAGTGGATTCAGAGGATGGGATGGTAGGAGATGGGGGCCCAGTGGATTCAGAGGATGTGATGGTAGGCGATGGGGGCCTAGTGGATTCAGAGGATGTGATGGTATCATCAATGATAGGTGTTGGATGGAGAAGGGTCTCGTTACTAACGACCATGGATGATGGGTTGGGATGGCATGGTTCCATGACTACAATGTGTGGAGTGGGGGATGTTTCCTTTGTTATAAGTCCTTGGAGAAACTTGAATACACTAGGCTAAGATGGTGTGGTAGGAGTGGATGGAGGTTTATGGATTAGTGGGGGATTAGGACTAGGGATTGGCGGGCTAGGATTAGATAGGGGAATGGGATTGGATGTAGGACTGGGAATAGATGGGGGATTAGGTGAAGGGTTAAGATAGGGATATTGGCATGGTGAATTAGGACACAAGGAGGTGGGTGGTGGATTGTAGTAAGGGTATGGGGATGGTGGATGAGGATGGGAAGATTGAGGTGGCGGATTAATATAGGGAGATGCGGATGTTGGATTAGGGTAAGTTGATGGGTGTGTTTGACTAGGATAGGAAGATGTGAATGTAGGATTAGGGTGAGCAGATTGGTATGGGAGATTAGGGTAGTGGGTATATGCAGATGAAGGGATTGAGATAAGAGGATGTGGATGGGGGATCAAGATAGGGGTATTGTGATGGAAAACTAGGATAAGGGGATGATGTAGATGAAGGATATGATGGATATGATGGACATCCCTCATCAAAGGTAGCATAAGGAGTGTGATTAGGCATAGATGAAGACATGATGGGATAACTCGATGGGGTGATTGGATTTTGGAATGTGGGTGGAGAAAGCTTACTAGCAACAATAGTGTCAAGGGAATCTATGTCGTATACCTCTTGATCAACAATACTTTCATTATTGTCGTCGACGTAATTAGGGTTTCCCTTGACCACTATTGATGGAGGATAAGAATTCATGATGATGAAAGGATAAAGATGCTGGATAAAGATTTTGGATGGAAATGGACAAAAGCCCAAATCGGGATTTAGGACAAGCTCAGATCAGGATTGGATTAAAGCTCAGATTAGGATGATTGGATGATACGATGGGATTGATTCTGACAATTGGATTGGATGATCAAAGGATGATTACGATGCCGAATCTGCTTCGAGATGGAAGTAGATTGATTGGGTCGAAGGTGGTTGGATAGGGATGCGATTAGATTGGATTGGATAAGATTGATTGATGATTGATTGATAAGATTGACTGATGACGAAAGAGACTACAAATCCCGTTCAGAGATTATCTTAGATGACTTAGGATACTGATTGATCAGATTAAAGGATAAATGGATGATTGTAGAACCAAATCCACCTTGAGATTGAAGGTGAATTGATTGGGCCGATGATGATGATTAACTTAGGATGGATGACATTCCTAAGAGGATGTTAATGATGACGATCAAATTAGACACTTTAGTCAATTTGGATAATAACCCGAGACGAAGTTCAGGGGATTTGGATGATTTGATTGGAGGAATGGATGATAGAAATGAATGAAAAAATACTCAAAATGAGCAAATGGTTGATCGAGACGGATGAACGATTTTTCGGAACGAGTAAATGAATGATTAGAACAATAGAACAAGGGTTCAGAATGATGAAAGGAGGTGTCAAATGGATGAATGTTTACTCGGAACGAGTAAACAAATGATCAGAACGATTGAACAGGAGTTCAGAATGAGGAAAGGAGGTGTGAAATGGATGAACGTTTACTCAGAACGAGTAAACAAATGATCGGAACGACTGAACGGGAGTTCAGAATGAGGAAAGGAGGTGTATGAAATGGATGATGAAATGACAGAACAAGAGTTTGGAATGATGAAAGGATGTGTTAAATGGATGAAGCGTTTACTTGGAGCGAGTAAACGGATGATCAGAATGATAGAACGAGAGTTTAGAATGATGAAAGGATGTGTTAAATGGATGAACGTTTACTTAGAACGAGTAAACGGATGATCGAGAATAAGAAGCGACAGTTTGGAATGATGAAAGGATATGTGAAATGGATGAATGTTTACTCAGAATGAGTAAGCGGATGGTCAGAATAATGAAGCGAGAGTTCAGAATGATGAAAGGATGTGTGAAATAGATGAGCGTTTACGGAAGAGTAAACAGATGTTGAGAATGATAGAATGAGAATTCAGAATGATGAAAGATGTGTGAAATGATGAAATTTTACTCAGAACGAGTAAACGGATGAGAGTGATAGGGTATACCCCCCCCGAGGAGGTAGATGGTGAAGAAAAAAGGTGCCCCAGCCAACTTCTCAAAAGTATGAAGTGGTATATATCATCGGAAAGAGCACGAAAAAGTGAGAAGAACTATTTTTGAATGGAGTCAATCGGACAAACAGTGTGGAAATGGTGGCCCCGGGAAGAAGGAGCAGAAGGTCAAATCCGCCACTGCATAAGGATAGGTCCGCCACTGCACTAGGACAGGTCCGCCACTGCACTGGGACAGGTCTGCCACTGCCCAGGGATAGGTCAGCCACTGCACTGAGACAGGTCTGCCACTACACTAGGATAGATCCGCCACTGCAGTAGGACAAATCCGCCACTGCACTGGGATAGGTCCGCCACTGCACTAGGACAGATTCGCCACTGCACTAGGACAAATCCGCCACTACACTGGGACAGATCCGCCACTGCACTGGGATAGATCCGCCACTGCACTGGGACAAATCCACCACTGCACAGGGATAGGTCCGCCAAAGGATAAGGACAAGTCCACCAAAAGGATAAGTTTAGGCTTGATGTTTTGATGGATGGGTTAGGCAAAGGACCCAAAATATAGCAATCATAAAAGACTTGGCCAAACTGATAATCACTGGTTTTGCACGAGAAAGATAATTCAGACAGCACAACCCTAAGATTAGTAAAATGGGTATGGTCGACAAAGTCTTCTACTCTAGGATGCACATGGTTGCTAAGGAGTCCTCGATATACGCACGGTACGTGAGGCCCAAACCGTGAACACCAACCCGTTACAAGCGTGAGTCGGGAACCTTAGCGAGATACTAGAGGCTCGGACCAACTCTTCACATCATCCCGACGCTTCACCAATTACAACGTGGTTGGATTGGGGTACAACTGCTCTCCCCCTTTATATACCTGTGTATGCGTGGTTGGAATCGTCCCTTGGGGTGATGAAATCCCCAAGCAGGTCCCACTAAGAAAGTGAAAAGGGTGACTCAAAAGGACTTGGAAAGCTACGATTTCTCGTCACCCAGGATCGCCAAATGGCGCAAGGGGATTGGATACGTCAAATAGCCTTCCCAAACACGCCAAGCAAGGTTTATTGACACCCCTTTAATTAGACTATGTTCCTATTTTACCAAAAGACAATTTGGGAAAACTTAAAATTTTTACCTTCTGGAGGACAGGTCCGCCACTGAATTAGGACCAGTTCGCCACTGAATTAGGACCAATCCGCCACTGAATTTCAGGACAGGTCCGCCACTGAATTTCAGGACAGGTCCGCCGCTCTGTCAGGACTAGTCTGCCACCCCTGGACAGGTCTGCCATTCCAGGACCAGTCCGCCACTGCAGGAGGACAGGTCCGCCACTCTACAACCTGGACCTGTAAAAATGCAAAAAATAGCAAATGTGAAAGAAAGAGACCCGTTTGTGGGTCCCACCGGGCGTGCTAGAAATGTGATAGGTCGAATTTAAGCATTAGAAAGCAAGCAACAAGTAAAATAGTGCAAATAAACAACTAAAACAACCTACACCTCAAGATTAGCCTAAGTTGGAAACAATGCAAGACAAAGCAATGAAATGGAACCTTATACCTTGCGTTGAGTCGATCCTTTGGTTGGCCCTTCGATCTTGGATGTGTATGCTCCTTGAATGGCAAGTGGATGCAAGAAAAATGGAGTTGTGAGGATGAGTGCAAGTGGATGCAAGCAAAATGGAGTTGTGAGGATGAGTGCAAGTGGATGAACACAAGAAAATGGCTAAGTAAGAGTTGAGAAACAAAATTGCAAGAGTTTGGCTAGCAAAATGATCTCCCCCAAAATGAGAGAAAAGAGGGGGTATTTATAGGATTTTTGAGAAATCCTAGGGGAAATGGACGGTTGAGATTGAGCCACCAAATATCAAGATGTAGGGCCAAGGTGAGTTGAGAACTCACAAGCCCTCACATTTTGACATGTGGCATGTAAGATAGCCCTAAAAGGTGAAGTGGACATGAGGTGGAAGGATAAGACATGACATGGAGAGGGGTACAAAGTACCTTGGGATTGGACAAGATCTCCTCATAAAGGAGGTACTTGTCCCCATGTGGGAGAGGACAAGTGGGGAATTAAAAATTCCTCAAATATTCTCATGGGGAAGAGGGAAGGAATTTAAAATTCCTTAAATGCATTGGGGATTAAAAGGTGAATTAAAAATTCACATAGGGAAGGAGATGCCTTGTCAAAAAGAAAAGAATTTAATAGGGTTGACTAAGGACACATGTCATAAAGGACATGGGGAAGAGAAAAGGAATTTAATATTCCTTGGAGGATAAAAGGAATTAAAAATTCCTTGAGAGAGGTTGATTAGGCTAGTTAGTGAGAAGGATTAGAGGATGGTTAGGTGGCTAAGAGAGATTAGAGGCCAACTTGCAAAAGTTGGAGGATGTGACACATCCTAATCAAGGATTAGGCATGTGCACATCCTAATGATGGGATTAGAAGAAGGATTAAGATTAGGTAAAAAAAGATGGAGGATGTGACATGAGGAGGAATTAAATAAATGTGATATTTATTTAATTCATTTGATGAAAGAGGAAGGTATTTAATTATTTAACTAGATACCTTAGGGATTAGAATAACTTAAGGATGTTAATTAGAGGGGATAAATTTGGATAAATTAAGTGTCCAAATTTAGACATCTACAGTTATAATTTCACTTCATTGAAAAAAAAGAGTGCACAAAATAATTGTAAATGGGAAACACAGTGTTGCATTTCAGTTATTTCAATCTCCTTGTTTAAATATAAAGGGTTGTCTCTTGGTGGGTTGCTTGCTTCTTAACACCCACGGTTTTGCAACATGGCATGTTACAAACACTATAAATGTGTTCAAAATCACATATTCCATTGTTTTTTTTAAATTTTGCATGATTGAAAAAAAAATGTAGAAAATAATTTTAATTGGGAAATCACAATGTTGGGTTTCAGTTATTTGAATCTCTCAATTTAAATGTAAATGGTTGTCTTATGGTGGGTTGCTTGATTCCTAACACCCACGGTTTTGCAACATGGAATGTTACAAAATAGTATGAATGTCTTGAAAATCACACATTCCATTGTTGTGTTTAAATTTTATTCGATTGAAAAAAAAAGTGCACAAAATAATTGTAAATGGGAAAGACAATGTTGGGTTTCATTTATTTCAATCTCCTTGTTTAAATGTAAAGGGTTGTCTCATGGTGGGTTGCTTGCTTCTTAACATCCATGGTTTTTCACACATGGCATGTTACAAAACACTATAAATGTGTTCAAAATTACATATTCCATTGTTCTATTTAAATTTTGCATGATTGAAAAAAAAGTGCAGAAAATAATTATAATTGGGAAAGCACAATGTTGGGTTTTAGTTATTTGAATCTCCCAATTTAAATGTAAAGGGTTGTCTCATGGTGGGTTGCTTGCTTCTTAACACCCATGGTTTTTGAACATGGCATATTACAAAACACTATAAATGTGTTCAAAATCACATATTCCATTGTTTTATTTAAATTTTGCATGATTGAAAAAAAAGTGTAGAAAATAATTACAATTGAGAAAAAATAATGTTAGGTTTCAATTATTTGAATCTCCCAGTTTAAATGTAAAGGGTTGTCTCATGGTGGGTTTCTTGCTTCTTAACACCCACAATTTTTCAACATGGAATGTTACAAGATAGTATGAATGTCTTCGAAATCACACATTCCATTGTTGTGTTTAAATTTCACACCATTGAAAAAAAAAGTGGACAAAATAATTGTAAATGGGAAACACAGTGTTGGATTTTAGTTATTTCAATCTCCCTGTTTAAATGTAAAGGGTTATCTCATGGTGGGTTGCTTCCTTCTTAACACCCACAATTTTACAACATGGCATGTTACAAAACACTATAAATGTGTTCAAAATCACATATTCCATTATTCTTTTTAAAATTTGCATGATTACAAAATAGTGCAGAAAGTAATTATAATTGAGAAAACATAATGTTGGGTTTTAGTTATTTGAATCTCCCAATTTAAATGTAAAAGGTTGTCTCATGGTGGGTTGCTTGCTTCTTAACACCACTGTTTTGCAACATGGCATGTTACAAAACACTATAAATGTGTTCAAAATCACATATTCCATTGTTCTATTTAAATTTTGCATAATTAAAAAAAAATGTAGAAAATAATTATAATTGGGAAAATACAATATTGGGTTTGAGTTATTTGAATCTCCCAATTTAAATATAAAGGGTTGTCTCATGGTGGGTTGCTTGCTTCTTAACACCCACGGTTTTGCAACATGGAATGTTACAAGACAGTATGAATGTTTTCAAAATCACACATTCCATTGTTGTGTTTAAATTTCACACTATTGAAATAAAAAAGTGCACAAAATAATTGTAAATGGGAAACACAATGTTGGGTTTCAGTTATTTCAATCTCCTAGTTTAAATGTAAAGGGTTGTCTCATGGTGGGTTGCTGCTTCTTAACACCCACGTTTTGAAAACATGGCATGTTACAAGACAGTATGAATGTATTCGAAATCTCACATTCCATTGTTGTGTTTAAATTTCACTCGATTTAAAAAAATAGTGCAGAAAATAATTGTAATTTGGAAAACACAGTGTTGAGTTTCAGTTATTTGAATCTCCTTATTTAAATGTCAAGGGTTGTCTCATGGTGCATTGCTTGCTTCTTAACACCTATGATTTTGCAACATAGAATGTTACAAAACTGTATGAATGTCTTCAAAATCACACATTCCATTGTTGTGTTGAACTTTCACATGATTGAAAAAGTCAAGTGCAAAAAATAATTGTGATTTGAAAACACAGTGTTGGGTTTTAATTATTTGAATGTCCTTGTTTAAATGTCAATGGTTGTATCATAGTGGGTTGCTTGCTTTTTAACACCCATAGTTTTGCAACATGGAATGTTATGAAACAATATGAATGTCTTCAAAATCACACATTCCATTGTTGTGTTTATATTTCGCATGATTAAAAAAAAAGTGCACAAAATAATTGCAATTGGGAAAATACAGTGTTGGGTTTTAGTTATTTGAATCTCCATGTTTAAATGTGAAGGGTTGTCTGATGGTGGGTTGCTTGCTTCTTAACACCAACAATTTTGCAACATGAAATGTTACAAAATAGTATGAATTCCTTCAAAATCACACATTCCGTTGTTTTTAAATTTTGCATGATTGAAAGAAAAGTGGAAAAAATAATTCTAAATGGGAAAAAACAGTGTTGGGTCTTAGTTATTTGAATCTTCTTGTTTAAATGTAAATGGTTATCTCATGGTTGCTTGCTTGCTTCTTAACACCCATAGTTTTGCGACATGGAATGTTACAAGATAGTATGAATGTCTTCAAAATAACACATTCCATTGTTGTGTTTAAATTTTTCCATGATTAAAAAACAATGCACAAAATAATTGTAATTCGGAAAAAATAGTGTTGGGTTTTAGTTATTTGAATGTCCTTGTTGAAATGTCAAGGGTCATGCCATGGTGGGTTGCTTTCTTTTTAACACCTATGGTTTTGCTACATGGAATGTTCCAAAACCGTATGAATGTATTCAAAATCACACATTCCATTGTTATGTTTAAGTTTCACATGATCGAAAGAAAAGTGCACAAAATAATTGTAATTTGGAAAACACAGTGTTGGGTCCCAGTTATTTGAATCTCCTTGTTTAAATTTGAAGGGTTGTCTCATGGTGGGTTACTTGCTTCTTAACACCTACAGTTTTGCAACATGGAATTTTACAAAACTGTATGAATGTCTTAAAAATCACACATTCCATTGTTGTGTTTAACTTTTGCATGATTGAAAAAATAAAGTGCAAAAAATAATTGTAATTTGAAAAACACAGTGTTGGCTTTCAGTTATTTGAATCTCCTTGTTTAAATGTCAAGGGTCATGTCATGGTGGGGTGCTTGCTTCTTAACACTTACAGTTTTGCAATATGGAATTTTACAAAACCGTATGAATGTCTTCAATATCACACATTCCATTTTAACTTTCACATGATTGAAAAAATCAAGTGCAAAAAAAATTGTAATTTGGAAAACCCAGTGTTGGGTTTCAGTTATTTGAATCTCCTTGTTTAAATGTCAAGGGTTGTTTCATGGTGGGTCGCTTGCTTCTTAACACCTACAATTTTGCAACATGGAATGTTACAAAACTGTATGAATTTCTTCAAAATCACACATTCCATTGTTGTGTTTAAATTTTGCATGATTGAAATTAAAGTGCACAAAATAATTGTAACTGAGAAAACTCAGTGTTGGATTTCAGTTATTTGAATCTCCTTGTTTAAATGTAAAAGGTTTTTCTCAAGGTGGGTTGCTCGATTCTTAACACCCATGGTTTTACAACATGGAATGTTACAAGACAATTTGAATGTCTTCAAAATCACACATTTCATTGTTGTGTTTAAATTTCGCACCATTGAAAGAAAAGTGCACAAAATAATTCTAATTTGGAAAACACAGTGTTGGGTTTTAGTTATTTGAATCTCCTTGTTTAAATGTAAATGGCTGTCTCATGGTGGGTTGCTTGCTTCTTAACATGTAGGGAATTACAACATGGAGTTTTGCAAAACAATATGAATTTCTTCAAAATCACGTATTCTATTGTTGTGTTTAAATTTTTGCATGGTTGAAAAAAAAGTGCACAAAATAATTGTAATTCATAAAACACAATGTTGGGTTTCAGTTATAAGTACATTTTATTTGTAGCTTTGGAGAATTTGCTTCCTTATCATCCCTTAGGAAAACAACGCCCATTTTTTGGATAGAGTTTTGAGTGTCTTCAATACCTTTCTATAGCTTTGCAACTGCTCTTTGCTTAGCTTTGAGAGTGTCTTTTTTATTAGAGAATGCAAAGATTTTTTGTTTGATAAGTTATTTACAAAACTTGTCTACCTTTTCACATATGGCTTTCATGTCTCCAAACAACAACTTCTCTTTTTTTAGAATGAAAACCTTTAATTTTTACACAATACAAATGTAATGAAAGGAACATCTTCAAAATATATAACAAGTCTCAGCTAGACTAAAAATTGCGTTTCAACTTTCTCTTATTAATAAACTATAAGCAAGTTGGAAAACATTGTGGGTTGTAGTTTCTATATGTTTGCTTGTTGTAAGCTGAAGGGTGGAATTTTTTTCTTTTGTGCTTGATGTTCTTTTGCTGGTCATGTTTAGTTTTATCTTCATAGATGTTTGACTTCATTGAGTCATTTTTTTATCACTAGATGCAAAGATCATTTTTTTTCTTTTCACATTGTTGGCAACCATAGAAGTAATTACATGTTATTATTCACGTTAGGCTTATAGGCTACGTAAAAAGTTGCAGGTTGGACTTCCCATCGTGTTGTTCAACCTACACTTTTTTAGTTCATGAATTGTCATATACACTTTTGCTGGTCATGTTAAGTCACCCCAAATGGAAGGGTCGATATCACAACATGCCTACTCAAGTAAAATAGGTTTGTACACCCCATATACTATGGCATCTTAATCTTCTTTCACGTGAGGTTGTGATTTTACATGTGGTCTTTATGTCCACTTCGAGGTTCTAGTAGACACTATGTTTTCCAACATGCGTTGGTTGACATCATGGTTGATAGGAAAATTTACACATGTATGACTTTCTTGATTCACTCCATTACTGATTCATGATTTTTTCAACAAATGCAAAAAACATTTTATTCTTTTGGTTGTTGGCAGCAATGGATGCACATTTATTTACATAGAAGGTTGTTCTAAAAGGTTTTGGTTGCCCTCTAACCTTTCCTCTCCATTAACACATACACATGCACCACAACCAAGCTATCTTCCCTAATACATCTATTCTTGCAACTGTAGAATTAATTACATAGTGTTATACATATTACACTCATATGCCACATACAAAGTTGCATGTTGAATCACTCATCATGTGGTACAACCTTCACTTCCTTTTTTCATGAATTTCTAAATGCGCCTTTGCTGCACATGTTAAGTCACCCTAAATGGAAGGCTGAATATCACAACAATGCCTCCTTAGGTAAAAGAGGTTTGTACACCCCATATTCTCAAAAATATTTGTTATATTTACATGTAGGGTTGCAGTCTTTATGTCAGTGTGGAGGTTCATCTACACACTATGTTTTCTAACCTGCATTCGCTTACATCATGGTTGATAGAAAATTTTACACCTTTATACCTTTCCTCATTCTCTCCATTAATGAAATTCATCTTTTTTTCAATAGATGCAACAAACATGTTATCATTTTGGCATTGCTGGAAACAATGGATGGACTTATTCTTTTTACATACAAGGTTGTCATCAAAGGTTTTTCTTTCCCTCTAACCCTTCCTCTCCTTTAACACTTACACATGTAGCATAACCAATGTATCTTCCCATAATAATACATTTGTTGTTGCTATTGTATAAGTAATTACATACTGTGATGCATGTTACACTCCTACGCCACATACAAAGTTCTAGTTTGAACCACTGATTGTGTGGTGCAACCTTCACTTGTTTATTTCTTTAATTGCTAGATGTGCTTTTGCTCCTCTCGTTAAGTCACGCAAAATGGAAGGCTGAATATCACAACATGCCTCCTTAGGTAAAAGAGGTTTGTACACCCCATATTCTCTAAAATCTTTGTATATTTACATGTGGGGTTGTAGTCTTTATGTCAGCATGGAGGTTCATCTACATGATGTTGTTTCCAACCTTCATTCGCTTACATCATGGTTGATAGAAAATTTTACACCTTTATACCTTTCCTCATTCTCTCCATTACTGATTCATCTATTTTTCAACAGATGCAACAAACATGTTATCATTTTGGTGTTGTTGGCAGCAATGGATGCACTTATTATTTTTTACATACAAGGTTTCCATCAAAAGTTTTGCTTGCCCTCTAACCCTTCCTCTCCTTTAACACTTACACATGCAACACAACCAACATATCTTCCCATGATAATACATCTATTGTTGCTATTTTATAAGTAGTTACATACTGTGATGCATGCTACACTCCTATGCCACATACAAAATTCTAGGTTGAACCACTGATCGTGTGGTTCAACCTTCACTTGTTTATTTCGTTAATTGCTAGATGTGCTTTTGCTCCTCATATTAAGTCACATGAAATGTAAGGATGAATATCACAACATGCCTCCTCAGGTAAAAGAGGTTTGTACACCTTATATTCTCTAAAATATTTGTTATATTTACATGTGGGGTTGTGGTCTTTATGTCAGTGTGGAGGTTCATCTACATGCTATATTTTCCAACCTACATTCACTTACATCATGGTTGATAGAAAATTTTACACCTTTATACCTTTCTTCATTCTCTCCATTATTGATTCATATTTTTTTCAACAGATGCAACAAACATGTTATCATTTTGGCGTTGCTGGCAGCAATGGATGTTCCTTTTTTTTGCATACAAGGATGTCATCAAATTTTTGCTTGTCATTTTCTGTTATCTTTGTCTATGTCCACTTGTACGTTTAGATGGACTATCTGATTTCCAGCCCGCGTTTGTGTTATATCGTATGCGTAGATTGATTCAATCTATCACCTTTTATTTTCCTCGGTTGAAGCTGACAACCTCCTATTGGTTTCATGTGGGTGACAACAATGGAAGCACATTTTATTTATGTAACTTAATGAATGATTTATTTCTTTTTTTTCACACAATCCACACTAATTTTAAATATTCGTCCAATGCTGTCCTTTCCTAGAATGGGGAGAGGTTTGAAATGGAAGAAGCAAGATGAATTGCAAGTGCAAGATGTACAAAATGGAGGCTCCCCTTTTTCCTCTTCCGATTTGGAATGGGCTGCTATTTCCATCAACAAGGATAAGGTCCATGACCTTGTTGCAACAATTCCTCGTATGAGACTTGATGATTTCATTCATGGTGAAATGTTCGTTGAAGGTTTTGGAACTAAATTTGTTACAAGAAAACAAGAGAACCTACCACCACATGTCCCCTCAACAACAAAAATTATGGAAAAATAATTTTTTTATCAGAGGTTTGTATCTTTCGACATTCATTTGTATGGTCGAATGATATATTTTACTCTCTTGCTTCAACTTGATGAGATGATTCCTTTTTCATAGCTATTGGTGTCAATACAATTCTATAGACACCAGAGACTAGCCTCCACCAGAGAAGAAACCACATAAGACGTTTATACAAATGTGAGGTTGTAAATACCACTTCATGGTAAAGGTTATGAATGGAAAACCCAATGTTGCCTATATTATCTACAAAGAAGTGTTCCACATTGATAAAAACGGTCAATTTTTCCATGGAATTCATGACACAAGTGGAGATAAGCATTCTATGTTTTCTACTAATATATCCGTGGAGTGCAAGAGCTATATTGAAAGCCTTTTGTTGATGGACATTAGTGTCAATGCAATAATGGATAGAAACATCAACGATCTTGTCTTATGTGGCATGATGTCAAAGAGAGATCAATTACATACAAGAAAGGATGTAATGAATTCTTGGCGAAAGGTGCGTTCTACTCATGCACAAAAAAACAAAGTTGATTCTATGAGTATCCTACTATGGAGTGGATAGGAATTTGACAACTTCTACTTTCAACAACATGATGGGAACAATACACCTTTTGTTATCGAGGTTCAGACTCCATGGATGTTGGATAGGATGGTTAGCCACTCACATAATTCAGTCATCTCGATGGATTCCATGTTTGCAACTAACAAATATGGGGTGAGGCCTTAGAAACATTGAAAAATAGTTCTTTGTGTTTTCAATGATCTTGCTGGCTATAAACTTGACAATGCTCATGTTGAGTTGTTCTGTCTATAGTTTTCATTGTATACTCTGCTTGCTTTCAATGAGCAACAGAGTGGTGTGCTAGTTGTGTGAGTAGTTTCCTCATGAAACAAGATTGAGGACATCTCTGCATGGCTATGTGTATTGCATGACTGTGGAAGAAGAGCCAAAACCGACTGGAGAATCAATGCATTTTTTATTGATGATGCAACTGCAGAAATCCAAGCCATATAGTATGTGCATCCCTTCATTCATTTATGTACCTTTCTCATTTTCTATTTATTTTCAATGCCATTTTCTCATGCAGATGAGTGGTAAACAATATCGTTTGTATTGTTTATTTGGGTTGTCTTTCAATGTCATGTACTTCTATGCCTTTGGCATGTCAAAAGGGCTTGGTTGAAGAATGTATTTAAGTATGCAACCAAGGAAAGGGCAAGGGACATCTTCCACCGTCTTGGCACGATCATGATGGCAATCGATGATAGTAAAGATACTGTAATTCAGCTATATAACTCTTTCTTTTAGGAGTTCAATGATCAACCCCAATTATTAGAGTACTTCAACAAGACCTGGTACGAAGGAGAAGGTTGAATTGGTGAGTTGGAAATTTCCATCACCTCGCAGGATAAGCAACATTCAAATTCTTTGATGTTACCTCTAATACGTTGTGGTTTAATTGACTATTGGATTGTTTTTTTCACAGCCATGTGGGTGAAAAATTGTAGAATATTCCCACATGCCAACCAGGATACAAATGCAACCATTGAGTCATACCATTGCGCACTCAAAACTCGGTACTTGTGTGATCATTCTAAAAAATGCACTAGTAGAATGGACTATTTGTATTACACACTTGTGTATAAAATGGAATCTGTTGTGCCCTTGGCACACACGCCTCGTTCGGAACGGGGACCCTCTTTTCTTTCACCTTGTCAGGTCATTTTTGTCATTGCCTCATTTTGCGTGCCTCCCTTTTTGTTGTCTCTGATGGTCAATGTTGCTTTAAGGTCCCACCATAAATTGACCATGCGTCCCCCTTTTAGTTTTGCTGTGTTCTGGCGCCTCGCGGAGTCCCTCTAGCAGTTTGACCCTGCCAACGGCCTCAGGCCCTTATGGGCCCGGTTGTTCGGGATTCCCTCACTTGGTTTCCCCGCTGGAACTGCTGTTCCCAGCGGCGTCCGCTCCACGTCCTCTCGGAACTCAGGGTTTGAATCCCCATCCGTCGTCTGCTAAACGTTTGTGAAATTTCTGACGGCATTCTTCCCTCTGGACCCCGAACCCCGGAGTTCCTCTTCTGGGGTTCCATCTGTGTTTTGCCATCCCAGATGGTGAAATTTCTGTGGTGTCCCGCCCCCCGGGTCCTGCCAACCATTTCCATCGACTGAAATCTGCGAAGGTCCCTGTCTGCCGTCGGGCGTTCCGGGCCTGACCATCCAGAATTCTGTGATGGTTTTGCCATCCATGACGGCGGATCCTTGGTGGCGTCCTGCCCTCTCGACCCCAACCTGCTTCCCACCGCCACCGTTCGACCAAGTGAAAACTTCAAGCGGCCACCGTCTTGCGCCTCCCCGGCCGTCGGGCCCTGGGTTTCCCGCTGCCATCGCTGATTTTCAAACTCACCAACTTTTTTGTCGCCATACCTGCGTTAAATACAAGCATTAATGGCAGTTAGGGGTATAAAATACTCGCTCTGACCCATCATTATCATCTCAGAGGATTGCAGAGTGGTTGAAGAACCTGCTATTTGGAGCCCATCGTCTTTGACAACGTCACGATCGTCACCCTCAGCATCATTTCGTCAACCGTAGGTGGATCCCACATCTCCCCACATCATGTGTTCGAGGTTGGCCATCCGTTCACCCTCTTGAGCATTATTTTGGTGGTTTCTAAGGATTTAAATGAATTAAAAATCATTAAGAGGGCATAAAGAAGGAAAACATGAGATTCACACAAAACCCATGTGTTAAAAAATTGAGAAACCTTCTAGAAATCCCTCATCACCAATCTGGAGTTTGTCCTTTCCGCGGCTGTTCTTCGTGCAGGGAAAATGTCCTCCTCAGCCCCGAGACCGTGCTTCGCCATCAGTTAATAAAACTTTGAACAAACCTACCGACGACAATGTCACCCTCCGGGCTCGTCCCGCCGGACTTCTCCATTTAGAGTTCACCTTGGATGTCGCCGTTTGAAACTACAAACTCTCCCCCGCCTCCTGACCGGTGGGGCCCGAACTTCTCCTCGCCGTGAGAACTTCATAGTGAACATATGTCTTGTGGGTCTCTCGGGCCCAGGATCCAGAGGTTCCACCTCCAGGGTTCCCCGGGTGTTTTGCCATCGTCCACGACGAATCTCCCCTAGCGTCCCGCCCTGCGGACTCCGCCTTCTTGTTCGCTGTTGGCCTCTGGCGATTTAACTCATACTATCCTTTTTCATCTCCAGGCTCCGGTGTCTGGGTTTTCATGCCTCATTATACGCCGTTCCCACGGCAAACTCTATCGGCCCCTCCGTGCTCCGGGCCCCAACCTTTGCCCCAATGTTAGCTTTTCTTTTTACATTGGTGTCCTTCAGAACTCTCGGGCCCCGATGTCTGGTAGTTTGTCCCCGAGAGTCTACCTTTCTTCCATCGTCGGGGATATCTTCGCCGTCTACCAAAACCTCACAATGACGCACCTATTCCCTAGCGATTTCGCCCCATCCTTCCGATCGCCAGGCCCCGAGCTCCCGTTTGCCGCTGGATGCCTCATGAACTACTAACGACCTTCTGCTCGCTGGGCTCCGAGGCTCGAGACTCCTGTCCTCGACCGCCGTTACTAATAGAAAATCCTGCTCGGCATCTCAATCTCCGGGCTCCGTCCTATCGATCACCGCCGAACTCAAAGCGAAAACCATGCCGTTGGGCTCTTACTATCGGACTTCCCCCCGGACTTCCGTCCGATGTTTGTCTTCCCAAATGGCGAAGTTGGGACACCTTCTCGGTGTCGCCGACACGAACCCTCAGAAATGAAATGACATACTACCGGCCGCCCTTTTCCCCCCGGGCCCCGGACCTCGGAGTTCCATCTCTGGATTTCCGTTTGCTGTTTGCCGCTCCAAACTGCTCTCCTAACAGCTCTCCAGCCTAGGACCTCCGAGTTCTCTTAAACTGATCCAAACGAGCCCAAATTTGAAATCTAACTTCAACCCACATGCTGAATTTTGGTCCTCTTCATCGTGAACCTCTTGAATTACTGAAATTTGATAGAAGGGGGTGCCTAGGAGCCTTCAGCTGTGTTTTCCCTTCCAAACAACATTCCTGCCAGGGAAGTCTGGCACTCCGGGCCTGAATTGTCTAAATGCCCTTAATCAAAAGATCAATAACATCTAGAGATGAAAGTTCATGATATGCTTGATTGATTATTTGAAGTAAATATTGTTTTCAAGATGTGGCCTAACATGAATGCTTTTGTGACCCATTGTGCTAACTTTGCCCTTTCTTGTAGAATATATGGAACCAGGTGCAGGACCTTCAGGGGAATCTGCTGAAAAGGACAAGGGTAAGAAGTCAGGAAGGACCCCTCGGGGGAAGGAAGACAAAGACCAGATGAAGTACCAATTCCAGGGCGAGCCGCTCCACTCAAAAGTCACCACAGACTGGAAGGAGATCACAGACACCAACATTGGCTAGGTGGATATTGATGAATTCACGCAAAAGGGTCAGGGTGAACCTGACAACAAAGAATGTAAGATTGATAAGACAAAGTGGAATAGCTAAATTTGCTGGATTCCCTCCATCCCTCATGGTGCCCGAATTGGTCATGGCTTGTCAGGAAGCATATCAGGCCGACACAAGAACAATCGTTGATAAAGAGGGAAACATTCTTGCTGACATGTCACTTGAAGGGATCATAAAGACCTTCCATATTCCCACATTCCAATAGATGGAGGTCTCCACCTTAGAGGAGTGCCAGGCGGCATGGGATGATAATCCAGGTGGATGTAAGAAGTCAATAAATCTACATTGGTTTAAGGAAAAACGGGGCAGTGTTGCGAAAGTTCCTCAGGATCTCTTCCGTAGTGATTTCCACGAGGATTACCATGACTTGGTAACCATGTTAAGCAAGGTTATGGGCCTTCCTGCGGCCGCCTACTTTCAGGAATGGATGGCATATTTCATTGAGCAGATCCTGCGTGGAAACGAGGACATCACAACAAAGGTTTTATTCTACTGGGGAGGAATCATAAGCAACTGCTTCCATGAGCAGTTTGTCAACGTAAAGAAGAGCTCCAAATTTTATATGACTTCCTACCTTGTCTGATCCTTGGCAGAACAAAGACAGTACAACGGGTTGTTTGTGGCACCTGATTAGGGGTAGAAGCAAGGACTCAAAGCCTTTGATAAATATCCGTAGCTCTAGTAACAGAATTTCAAAAGGGACTATTGCAGAGTAAACGATGCCTTCATTAGCCATGTTATTAGATTGATTTCCAGAGACTTCGAGAGGAGGGTCTCCCACAGTGCTAGAGCGCTTTTGAAGCAGTATGCCTTTCTCTACATCTAATATCTGAAGTTCACGTACATCCGTGCCCAGGGCTTTACTGAAAGGCCGAATAGATTTCCTCGATATCCCAATGATTGAATCATCCTCCTGGAGCTCTCTCGGCAACTCCAGCACCTACAGGAAATCTTCAGCAGCAAGCACATAGTGGGGATCTCCTATCCCATGACCCTTGGCCAAGGCATGTATCGACTCCAAACTTCCCAGTGTGCTGGTAACTCTGAGAAAGAACTGAAGGATTACCATTTCTACCTACACACTGCTTGCCCACAGATGGACTTGAATGGCCACGTCAGGAAAGCGCTGGGGCCAACATATGCCCATCTCCATCACATTGAGGATTTCTGGGCCGACTGCCAGGATGACAAAGAAGTGCGTGCAAGGCACTACATGCGAATGACTGTGCAATTCATAAGAAGGGTGTAACCATTCCCTATACCGGACCAAGTCAAGGAGGACGAGTCCACTATCATGCATCTGAGGTACCCTGTAGTCGCCAATCTACCAATACCATCAATTAACTAGGATGAATAGGAGGTCGATGACCTGGACACCATAACCCAGCCAACCTTAACTTGTACCAAAGAGTGGATCGATGGGTAGGTGGCTCATTTAAAGCGACAGGGAGTAATCTTGACTTATGAAGGGCTCAAAAGTGAGCTGAGTGCCACAGAAGATGTTGCTGCCACCACTTCAACTGGCGGGACCTCCAAGTCTCCTTCGGTCACCAGATCCAGGTAAAGAAAAGGAACAAAAACTGAGCAATCTCTGGACCCCAACGCCTATACAAGGAAAGAAACAGGAGGCTCACCTCCCAAAAGGCTCAAACAGGTAGGGAGTACTGCAGAACAAACTTCGACTCAAGAGAAAGAAGTAGAGGGTATAGATCAATTGGAGCCTCCCTTGGCTCTCTTCGCCCCTCCTATTGCACCACCCACCTCCTTGGCTATGGTCGCTGCATCCCCACCGGTAGTAGACATTTCTGTCCATCTTTCCCCTTTGCTTCTAGTCGAGTCTGTGATAGTTATTGACTCCTCTTCTGCCATGAATTCTCCCCCTTCCTCTGCTGCTATGTCACCAATCACATCGCTCCCTCTAGCAATAATAACAACACCTATTCCCACTACCACTATGCTCAAGGCTCTTACAAGACACATGCAGAACCTTCTCCCTGAGCTCTCCCAAATCTTAATGGATCCAACTCTCCAAGCAGCCCTTGCGTAAGTCATTGCAACTGCTCAACCTTCATTCACCGTCAGGGCCACAAACTATGGAGGCCACAATGCTAATCTCAAAGGAGTTGGACGAACGAGAATGGGAAGCCTTGAAGCCTATTGAGAAGGAGGCTGATGAGTACAATGAGCACCCAGAATATGAACACCGAACCATTGACAGGGTGGTTTATGAGGAGGAGGAGACGGGCTCTTCCGAGAGTGGGGATGAGGAAGATGGCTCGGGTGCTAAGGAAATCATTCAAACCTTTGATGATGACCTTGAGGAGGAAATGGAACAACAGCTAAAGGACATTGGGGCGGAGGCAGAAGGGTCACCCCATGATGAAGAAGGGCAGCCACCAGAAGCACAGTAGCAAAACGATCTAACTGAGGCTGAAACCCATGTTGTCAAAAGCCCTGAGGCTGAGGGTACTGAGGAAAAGAAAGAAGAAGAAACATCAAGAGAAAAAAGTCCCATCCAACAACCATCCCTCGAGCTTCCTATCAAATGCCTTGTGTTTTTCCATGACTCCGATGAAGAGGAGGAGGATTCTGCCAAATAGAAAGGAGAATCCCCAAAAGAAAAAAGAGCGGAAATCTTGGCATTGACTGAGAAGGGCGAAGGTGACCACAATTCACTGAAAGGGAAATCTGCTATGCCCGAGTGGTTGGAGAAGCAGATCAAAAGAAAAACCCCTGTGCTGAAGGACCCAAGGGTGAGGTTAGAGGCCATCTTGGCTTGAGCCCAAATCATGAAGAAGGAGAAGAAGCCCAAGGTCTGATCCAGGGTAACAATGGATGCTTCTGGCTCTCGAGCAGCATAAATTGCAACGCCCACGATTGGCCAAGCTGGGGTAAGTTATAGCATCTCTACCATTGACTTGGGAACTACCACTAGAGAGCAGAAAGTCGAGCACCTTGAGGAGTCGGTGGCTATGGTGGTGCATCTGATAAAGCAGGATAAAATCTCGAAGGATGATCTCAAGACGCAGGTCGCAGCATTAATAGATTACATAGAGCAATGGTCTTCGGTAGACAACCTGCCTACCACATCCACGGCAGCACCTTAGTTTCTTTCCAAAGAGTAGATCGACAAAATGGAAAGAAGAAAGAACTTGGAGAAGACCACAGAGGACTAGTTCTGACGAGTCTCATATGTCAAAAACATGGGAATTAGCCGGGCTGTGTGAACAGCCAACAAGTTTTTGGACCTAATGCAGTCTCTGGAGAGCACAAAGAAACTCTGCACTGATTTCCCTGCAGCCTATGACTCCACCTTCCCAAGGATCGAGGCTATCCTTCAATTTCCTGAGGCCACGTGGGAGAAGAAGCTCGCATTTGAGAAAGATCACTGGCTAATGGATGTATGGCGCTGAGACTTTGACAACCGGAAAGATAGGTTGGAGCAAATCATGAGCAAGGTGGATCCGGACATTGAATGGATCAAAGAAATCCAGACATAATGTGCTCAATACCTTAAGCTGATGACGGACTATGATATGCCCACTATACAAATGGATCCAGAAAAGATAAAACCCTACTTCTAGGAGAAGATGAAGGACGAGATGGCTGGAGAAATCACAACAGACTTCCTGAGTTTTTCTGCCCACGCCTTCGATCAATCAAAACTGTTCAGAGACCAAGGCTCAAAGTATGATGAGGATTGGAAAAGGCTGGAGGATAATGCAAAGGAGTGGAGCTATTAGGCGTTGCGATGCGAAATCATCGAAATAGACAAACTGCAGGTGGTCGTCTTCAAGTTCATCGAATACACAGCTTCCAAGGGGTAGGAGGACAACCCTGTCAAAGATGAAGAACTTCCTAAAGAGTAGCTATAGTGTAAAACAACAATCCGCTAAATGACAAAAGAGCTATAGTGCCATTAGCAAGAGGAAAAAATAGGGTAAAGACAAAATGCATTTTTAAATTGTGATCTATTGGGGGTAGGTGAAACCCTATTTTGTAATGAATCTTGGCCACACAATAAAAATTAATCTTGTCCATTCATTGAATCTTTTGGTCACTATAAATAGGGCTCTCCTCTCATTTGCAAAAGGGAGTTGAGTTGCAAAAACATGCTGCAGAAATTTATAAAGAAAAGGCATTGACTTGGTGTATTTTCCTAGTTTCTCTCATGTTATTTGATTCAATCTCCGATGTTAGATGTTTGACTTAGGTCTTATTACTGTTTTAGTTAGTTGTCTTCTTTCTTTGGATAGATTTTAGGAATGCTATTCTATGATCATGAAAATTCCTACCATGTTGATGATTTCTTTGTCCATACTTTTTACTGTTTGCTGATGGTAGATAGCTGTGGAAAGTTGGCCTGGACTTGATTTCAAAGCTGCTCCAAAACATTTATCTTTGATTTATGCATGTACGTGGTGGATGAAGGATAAAATATCTGCAGAACTTAGAAGATAGCACAATTTCCATGATACTGTGAAATCCCTGGTTAAGTGGGATATTGCTTTGAGAAGTTGTCCGTTGCAGGAACTCCATTGTCACTATTCACAGTTAGTTGCAGACTTAGGAACTTTCCCTCTTCCTTGCCTTCTTTTATTTTTTCTTAATAACTGACCTATGCTGAGGTTCATTGCACATTGTAAAGCCAAATCTGACAAAAAAATGGAGTCCAAGAATGCTATTTGAACCTACAGCCAATGCATAACAACTTTCCATCTTAAGAACTCTATTTCAAGATCCAACTTCCATGCTTTGTACCCATGCTTTGCATTTCTTGCATAAGATCGCCTTGTGATTCCAGCAAATCACATCAAACAACTAAAATATTCCAAGCATTGTCAAGACCTGACATTAGAGACCTTGGGATAGTGTTCTGCAATCCGATTGTGGAAGATTGTCTTTCAAGAGAGGTAGTGCACCTGCACACTGCCTGTATTGAAAAGTGCATAAAAACACCATCAATAGAACTGGCGCTAGAAAGAGGGCTGGCGGTGGAATTACCAAGTTAAGGGTTAGAAGTGAAGTTGGATCGAATCAGATCATTCTCCCTGGAAAGGTTTCAAAGAGTTCTACGATCAACGCCAAACAAGGGAGAATTTGAATAATTGCAGCCTCCTACAAGGGCAAAGCAAGCTAAAGGAAGTAGCGTTGCCTCTTCCTCTTCCTCCATTTCATCCAGCTGCATTCCACCCTCACCTTCATTTGGATGGCCTTCATCCTCCACCCAACCATCTCAAACTGCATTTGCACCTCCTATCTCCGGCAGCCAGGGGATTGCTCCTCTCCCAGCCCTTCTAGCCCAAGGTATAGTCCAGTCAGCTGCAGCTCAAGTGCAGTCCCAGATTGTTGTTGTATTTCAGACACGACCCCAAAATGTTGTTTTCCAACATCAGATACCACCTCTGCCACCCTCCATGGCTTGGTTAGCACATAACCCTTCACTGATACATTTCGCTGCCTATAATAATATGCCTAAGAATCTGGAGGGCTTTTGTTCGAAGTTCCATCCGCTCGACCTATAAAGAACAACTGAGGAGCATATCAAAATATTCGAGACAACGATTATCGAATTGCAATTTGACCATGAGGACGTTGCATGCCGCCTCTTTCCGCATTTATTGGGGGAAGAGGCCTTCTATTGGTACATCAACCTGCCAAGAGGATCTATCACCTCATGGACTCTAATGAAGAATGCCTTCCTACAAAAATACAAGATCCCCATCAGCCCTTCAGAACTTTACCAGCAGTTCATGTCCGTCAGAAGGGAAGTGTACAAACCTATTGGATCCTTCAACGACTACTTCCATCAGGCCTACACAAGACTTCAGGACCCGTACCTTCATAATGATGTCGCGGCTCTCCCGGTCTACTATGCGGCATTGGACAACCTCACCTCGGCGTTGGTGAAAAGGATGCAACCACTGCTCGCCTCATTGGTGGTGGCCTATAAAGAGGCTGTTGTCACCAGTGTGGACTTGGGGCAGAATATCTCTGGCCCACTGCCTTCATTTGGGCTAGTGGCTCACCCGATGCAGATTCAGGGGTTTAATCAAGCGTTTGCTCATCAAACCCCTCTTATGAACCAAGTACCTCAATTGCCTATAATACTACATCTAGGGCAGCCATTGAA
The DNA here is from genome assembly GCA_007258455.2 of Sequoia sempervirens. Taxonomy (NCBI): domain Eukaryota; kingdom Viridiplantae; phylum Streptophyta; class Pinopsida; order Cupressales; family Cupressaceae; genus Sequoia; species Sequoia sempervirens. The sequence goes on along the minus strand of VDFB02353493.1, from coordinate 11,422,658 downwards.
TTATGCACCTCCCACGCCTTCCTATTTACAGCTCCAGCAGCAGTATAACTATTCTTAGGCTACTCCACAATAGCAGGCATATCCCCAACAAACCCAGGTGCCATTGTACCTATCAGGACCGGATTTTCCTCCAGCCTATCAGAATCAGTCGACAGCCCCACCCACTTTTCTCTAAAATCCGACGCCGTCGCCTGGGAACAGGACTGAGAAAGATAATTTAGAGGAACTGACTAAGATGATAAAGAAAATGTCCACAGAAATGACACACCTAAAGAATCAGAATAACCAGTTACAGGCCTCCCAGCGTAATTTCCAGGCCAATCTCAACCGGGACAACCGAGACAATAGGGACATTAGGGATAATCGAGAAGTAGGCACTTCCTCCGGGCAGAACTATGATAGGGGCAAAATGCCAATCAAAATGCAGAAAGGAAACCCTCTCAGAGGTAGAATCGCATGTGGAACACTAGGCCTAACAATGGTGGTGTCCCTACGCCTTTCGATTAATCGACAAGAAACAAAAAAATGACCAGCGGTGTATACCTTGCTGAGGTAGCCTTGTCCAGATAGTATCGAATTCATAAAACCAGTAGACATTCCGAGTTGGATTGTCCAGAGTTCCAGATAGCTGCTGAAATATTCCAAGTGGAAGTGCAGAATGTAGTAGACAATGCCGGTTGTAGGGATATTGTCCCATCCGAGCCATATGATTCCTCCTGTCTCGTGGTTAATCAAGCACCATTCCCGCGAGGTGACCATAACGAGCCCGAAGTCGAGCCTGCCCCTGTCGAGGGTGAAGAAGCACAAGAGGTAAGTAATGAACAAACCTTGGCTCAACTTTTTGATTCAGTAGATAATGGTCCGGTAGATGAAGAAGAACCATTTGTAGATGAGATCCACATGTTCCATCAACGGTCGACTCCCTACTTCCTTAGGAATAGACAAGCAGATGGACCCTTTACAACTTCTACCCCACCAAACAATTTCGCCACTCTGCCTGATCCTAATGCTAGCAATAACCCTGAGCTTCCTCACATACCTGCCCAATACCTCAACAAGGACGGATCTCAAAACTAATTACAAAATCAGCCTCAAGGCCAATCCCAAAATCTGTGTAGTCAAGTGAAGGCCCAACCTCCTAGTTCTTCCATAGGCCAAGCTTTTAGTTTAGAAATTAAACAAATGGGTGAATATGTAGTAGAAGAGTTCAAGAAGGTAAAAATTAGCTTATCAGCCTTTGAATTGCTCAAAGTCCCTGCTGTAAGGCATGCCTTCTTTAGGGTTCTTAATGGGACTCCATCTTCTAGTATAACACAAGAAACGCCAGCTAAGAGGGTTACCTTTGAAGAGCCCAGGAAAGAATCGGAGATATAGGATAATACCAGGAAAATGAAGGATATCCCTAAAAATCAACTTGTGAGTAAACAAATTGAAAAGGAGCCAGAGAGAGCTAATAGGAATCTTTCCAAGGACCAACTATTTAGGAAAACCAAGGATATGGGCGATGATAAGAACAAAGGTTAGATACCTCACATGGACATGCCTACGGGCATCTTCCAGGGGAGACCGGAAACTCCCCCTTTCCTGACCACCATTAGGATCTTTGGGAAGAACCTGCATAACTGTCTGCTTGATTCAGGAGCATCTACCAATGTCATGCCTTTGGCAGTATGCAAGGCTCTTGGCATCACTCCCACGCCTTCAAGGAGGAAGGTGACCCAGTTGGACAAAATAGAGATCAACATCATAGGTGAAATAAACCGTATCCCGATGTAGATTGCTATAGACCCATGGATACAACAGGTCATTGATATTCAAGTGGCTGACATTCCTGATGCATATGGAATCATCTTGGGAAGGGAATTCACCAAGGCACTGAATGGATACACCGCCACATACCTTTCTCATATGTGGCTACCATGGAAGGGGCTGCCCAATCAAATTCATATAGACCGTGAACCCCGTATGAAGTACATGATCACGGAGTACAATAATATCAATGAGGTGCTGTTTGCTGAGACTGACCTGGGGAATTACTGCCCTTTCACCTACCAAAATGAGGTCGAGTTTCAGGAAGAAGGTACAGACGAAGTGTTACTGGTGTTGTGTAGTCCTTCGACTAGTTCTGCACGAATGCTCCTAGACACATAAATATTGATAGAAGCCGATGATGAGCCTGATAAGGACAACGACTGGGGACTACTCAGTGGTTTCCAAGAATTCATTGAAAAGTGTGCAAGGGATTAGCTCAACCTAGGGGCGTGAATGAGTTTATAGGATCTCTTGTTACCGAACTGGTGCAGGGTTCACAATGCTGCACACTCTAAGTTTGATTGTTGCTTGTGTCAAGCAGCAGTTGCACATGTTAAAAAATCAGCTGCTCCTCATATAGAATCGCCAAAGGAGACACTAGCAGAACCACCTGTTGATCATTGCATCAAACTAGAAAATTCCTATAAGGTCACAGGGCCAGCCACCCAGCTGAAAGGGAATAGAAGCTTAATCAGTCCCGAAGACAAAGAACCCTCTGCATGCTGGACACTCCGATTTGACGGATTCAAGTCCAAGTAAGGAGCCGGGGTTGGGTTCGAACTCATCAGCCCAACAGGTAAGACATTTCTAGCTGCCCACAGATTGCAGTTTTATTGTACCAATAATGTAGCAAAATATGAGGCCTTAGTCCTTGGCCTTCTCATGGCCTTGAAGAAAAATGTAAAAATGCTGCAAGTTTTTGGGGATTCCGAGCTCGTAGTTAAACAAGTTAGGAAGTTGTATTCCTGTTATGATCAGAGACTTACAAACTATAGGCATAGGGTCTAGGATCTCTTGGAGGGCTTAGATGTGTTCAATATATAGTTGATCCCTCGTGCTTAGAATCGTACGACTGACACTTTGGCCCAAGCGGCTAGCACTCTACAACCCCTCTCTTTGTCCGGGCTCAAGAAATTCACTGTTGAGCTGACATCCACGTCATCGGTCCTAAATAATGTTACCCACTTGCAAGTCTTCAATGATGACAATCATATCCTTCAATTCATCACAAGTTCTGATGTCTTCGCAGCTCAAATAATTGATGAGGTTGATCTACAGGAAGCCGAACTAGACATAGAGGGGGTTATTAACTTCAAAACTAATATGATCCCCAGGGGCATGGTTCAGTTGGAATGCCTATTTGACTTGGACCAGATTAGAGATCAGGATCAACAAATAAAAAAAGAGGCCATAAGCAACCAGTGCGATGCTCACAACCTTGGGACAGCTGAGGAGATCAGGAATGTTTTTATCGGCAAGGTGTGCACGCCAGAGGAAAAGAAGGGAATCACGGATGCATTGCGGAGGTACCATGATGTGGTTGCATGGAGCTATAAAGATTTTAAAACTTATGACACTTCTGTCATTACACACACCATCCCTCTTAAGATGGAAGTGAGGCCATTCCGCAAGCGGTAGCGCCCTATCAATGCCTTGCTGGAACCTGTCGTTTACAAGGAGGTACAAAAGTTGCTCTCAGCAAGAATCATTTTTCTGGTTAGGAATTCCACATGGGTGGCTAACTTGGTCCTGGTTAGAAAAAAGAATGGGGAGATTAGATTGTGTGTAGATTTTCGCAATCTGAACTGTGCCTCAGAGAAAGACAACTATCTAGTACCTTCGTTGGATGAGGTGCTGCAAATTGTCAATGGCTCCCAGATGATGTCTTTCCTTGATGGATATTTCAGGTATAACCAGGTAATGGTACAGTACGAGGATCATCACAAGACGACATTCACCACTAAGTGGGGGACGTTCGCATACAAGAGAATGCCATTTGGGCTCATTAACGCTGGTGCCACCTTCCAACACGCCATGGATATCGCCTTCAAGGACCTAATTGGAAAGTGCATAATCATCTACATGGATGATTTGACCCTGTTTTCTAAAAAGCAGGGCGACCACATCTTCGATTTATGCAAGGTATTTTAGAGATGCAGGGAGTTTGGGGTTTCCCTTAACCCCAAGAAGTGCATTTTCAGAGTGACTGAAGGAAGATTGCTTGGGCATATCATCTCAGAACAGGGAATCTCCATAGACCCCGAACGTATCGAGTCCTTACTCAAAATCCTGCCCCCAGGAAGCAAGAAAGAATTAAAATCTTTCTTTGGAAAGATCAACTTCATCCATAAATTCATCACAGGTTTCACGGAGATTGTTAAACCTCTCAATGCTATGCTCAAACAAAATGCCAAAGTTGAATGGACACCCGATGCCAAACAATCTTTTGAAGAAATCAAACGGGCCATCGCTGAGGCACCTGTGTTAGTTAGCCCGGATTATCTGAAGCCTTTCTACATCTATTCATTTGCTTCAGAGCATTCCTGTGCTAGCATGTTGACCCAGAAGGACGGTGAAGGAAATGAGCATCCGATCACCTTCATGAGTGCTCCCCTCAAGGATGTTGAATTGCAGTATCACAACATTGAAAAGCAGGCATATGCTCTCGTCAGAGGGGTGAAGAAATTTAGACACTATATCCTATGCAATAAGGTGTTTGCCATTGTCCCCGACCCAGTAGTAAAAACGCTGCTCATGCAAAATGAATTAGACGAACGAAGAGCTAAATGGGTCACCCTACTCCAAGAGTATGACATGGAGATCCAACCAATGAAGCTAGTGAGAGGGCAGGTGCTCACCCGCACAATTTCCAAAATAGCAACAGAAGCTGGACTCGAGCTCACTGTGCAGTAGTACTAGTTTGAGGATGTTTCCCCTGGAGAGTGGTATCAGAATGTTGTCTACTATTTGCTGAACCATAAATGTCCACCGCACCTGCAAGGAGTCCAAAAGTGGGCCCTTAGATTGAAAAGCAATGGCTACATGCTGCAGGGTTCCATTCTCTACAAGAAGAATTATGAAGGCATTTATTTAAGATGCCTTGGCAAGGAAGAAGCAGATCAAGTCTTAAGAGAGTTCCACAACAAATTTGGCATGGGTCATGGTTCTAGTTCTTCCATAGCGCACCAGATATTGAGAGTAGGGTATTACTGGCCAACTGTCTTCAAAGATGCTCATTGCCATGTTCGTTCATGTCACACGTGTCAGACCGCTGCCACCAGGGAAAAGAATGCTGCTGTCCCACTGCAGCCTGTGCTGGAGGTAAGGCCATTTTAACAATGGGGTCTCGACTTCATCGGTCCGGTAAGCCCTCCATCATTTGCGGGACATAGGTACATTCTTACCACTACTAATTATTGTACTAGGTGGACGGAAGCAATAGTATGTAAGCAATGCACAACTGAAGTACCAATTCTAGGGCAAGCTGCTCCACTCAAAAGTCACCATAGACTGGAAGAAGATCACAGACACCAACATTGGCTAGGTGGATTGATGAATTCATGCAAAGGGTCAAGGTGAACCCGACAACAAAAAATGCAATATTGATAAGACAGAGTGGAATAGCTAAGGCTGCTGGATTCCCTCCATCCCTCGTGGCGCCCGAATTGGTCATGGCTTGTCAGGAAGCATATCAGGATGACACAAGAACAATCGTTGATAAAGAGGGAAAAATTCTTGCTGACATATCGCTTGAAGGGATCACAAAGACCTTCCATATTCCCATATTCCAACAGATGGAGGTCCCCACCTTAGAGGAGTTCTAGACCAGGAACTCTTTATCAGTGATTTCCATGAGGATTACCACGACCTGGTAACCATGTTAAGCAGGGTTATGGGCCTTCCTGCGGCCGCCTACTTTCAGGAATGGATGGCATATTTCATTGAGCAGATCTTGCGTGGAAACAAGGACGTCACAACAAAGGTTTCGTTCTACTGGGGAGGAATCATAAGCAACTGCTTCCATGAGTAGTTTGTCAACGTAAAGAAGAGCTCCAAATTTTATATGACTTCCTACCTTGTCTATTCCTTGGCGAATCAAAGACAATACAATGGGTTGTTTGTGGCACCCGATCAGGGGCAGAAGCGAGGACTCAAAGCCTTTGATAAATATCCGTAGCTCCAGTATCAGAATTTCAAAAGGGACTACTACAGAGTAAACGATGCCTTCATTGGCCATGTTATTAGATTGATTATCGGAGAGTTCGAGAGGAGGGTCTCCCACAGTGCTAGAGCGCTTTTGAAGCAGTATGCCTTTCTATACATCTAATACCTGAAGTTCACGTACATCCATGCCCAGGGCTTTACTAAAAGGCCGAATAGATTGCCTCGATATCCCAATGATCGAATCATCCTCCTGGAGCTCTCTCGACAACTCCAGCACCTACAGGCAATCTTCAATAGCAAGCACATATCGGGGATCTCCTATCCCATGACCCTTGGCCAGGGCATGTATGGACTCCAAACTTCCTAGTGTGCTGGTAACTCTGAGAAAGAATTGAAGGATTACCATTTCTACCTACACACTGCTCGCCCATAGATGGACCCGCATGGCCACATCAAGAAAGCGTTGGGGCCAGCATATGCCCATCTTCATCACATTGAGGATTTCTGGGCCGACTGCCAGGATGACAAAGAAGTGCACGCAAGACACTACATGCAAATGACTATGCAATTCATAAGAAGGGTGCAACCATTCCCTGTACCAGACCAAGTCAAGGAGGACGAGTCCACTATCATGCATCCGAGGTACCCTGCAGTCACCAATCTACCAATACCATCAATTGACTGGGATGAACAGGAGGTCGATGACCTGGACACCATAACCCAGCCAATCTTAACTCGTACCAAAGAGTGGATCGATGGGCAGGTGGCTCATTTAAAGCGACAGGGAGTAATCTTGACTTATGGAGGGCTCAAAAGTGAGCCGAGTGCCACAGAAGATGTTGCTGCCACCACTTTAACTGGCGGGACCTCCAAGTCTCCTCTAGTCACTGGATCCAGGAAAAGAAAAGGAATGGAAACCGAGCAATCTCTGGACCCCAAGGCCTATACAAGGAAAGAAATAGGAGGCTCACCTCCCAAAAGGCTCAAACAGGTAGGGAGTACTGCAGAAAAACCTTTGACCCAAGAGAAAGAAGTAGAGGGTATGGATCAATTGCAGCCTCCCTTGGCTCTCTCCGCCCCTCCTGTTGCACCACCCACCTCCCTGGCTATGGTCGCTACATCCCTGTCGACAGTGGAAATTTCTATCCATCTTTCCCCTTCACCTCCGATCGAGTCTGTGATAGTTATTGACTCCTCTTCCACCATGACTTCTCCCCCTTCCTCTGCTACTATGTCACCAATCACATCGCTCCCTCCGACAACAATAACAGTGCCTATTCCCACTGCCACTATGCCCAAGGCTCTTACAAGACACATGTAGAACCTTCCCCTGAGCTCTCCCAGATCTTAATGGATCCAACTCTCCAAGCAGCCCTTGCGCAAGTCCTTGCAACTGCTCAACCTTCACAACCACCGACAGGGCCACCAACTATGGAGGCCACAATGCTAATCTCAAAGGAGTTAGAGGAACTAGAACAAAAAGCCTCGAAGCCTATTGAGGAGGAGGCTGATGAGTACCATGAGCATCCAGAATACGAACACCGAGCCATTGACAGGGTGGTTTATGAGGAGGAGGAGACAGGCTCTTCCGAGAGTTGGGAAGAGGAAGATGGCTCAGGTGCTAAGGAAATCATTCAAACCTTTGATGATGACCTTGAGGAGGAAATGGCACAATAGTTGAAGGACATTGGGGCAAAGGTAGAAGGGTCACCCCATGATGAAGAAGGGAAACCACCAGAAGAACAGTAGCAAAAGGATCTAACTGAGGCTGAAACCCATGTTGTCAAAAGCCCCGAGGCTGAGGGTACTGAGGAAAAGAAAGAAGAAGAAACAACAAGAGAAGAAAGTCCCATCCAACAACCATCCCCCAGGCTGCCTATCAAATGCATCATGTTCATCCATGACTCCGATGAAGAGGAGGAGGATGCTACCAAAGAGAAAGGAGAATCCCCAAAAGAAAAGGGAGCGAAAATCTTGGCATTGACTGAGAAGGGTGAAGGTGACCATGATTCACCCAAAGGAAAATCTGCTGTGCCCGAGTGGTTGGAGAAGTAGCTCGAAAGAAAAACCCCTATGCTAAAGGACCCAAGGGCGAGGTTAGAGGCCATCTTGGCTCGAGCCCAAATCATGACGAAGAAGGAGAAGAAGCCCAAGGTCCAATCCAGGGTAACAATGGATGCTTTCGGCTCTCAAGCAGCACAAATTGCAATGCCCACGATTGGCCAAGTTGGGGTAAGTTATAGCATCTCTACCATTGACTTGGGAACCACCACCAGAGAGCAGAAAGTCGAGCACCTTGAGGAGTCAGTGACTATGGTGGTGCATCTGATAAAGAAGGATAAAATCTCGAAGGATGAGCTCAAGGCGCAGGTCGCAGCATTAAGAGATTACATACAACAATGGTCTTTGGTAGAGGACCTGCCTACCACATCCACAACCACACCTTTGCTGGTTTCCAAAGAGCAGATCAAAAAAATGGAAAGAAGAAAGAACTTGGAGAAGACCACAGAGGATTGGTTCCGACGAGTCTCATACGTTGGAAATATGGGAATTAGCCAGGCTATGCGAACAGCCAACAAGTTCTTGGACCTAATGCAGTCTCTGGAGAGCACAAAGAAACTCTGCACTGATTTCCCCATGGCCTACGACTCCATCTTCCCAAGGATCGAGGCTATCCTTCAATTGCCTAAAGCCACGTGGGAGAAGAAGCTCGCATTTAAGAAAGAAGATCACTGGCTAATGGATGTATGGCGCCGAGACTTTGACAACGGGAAAGAGAGGTTGGAGAAAATCATGAGCAAGGTGGATCCAGACATTGAATGGATCAAAGAAATCTAGGCAGAATGTGCTGGATACCTTAAGCTGATGACAGACTATGATATGCCCACTGTACAAATGGATCCAGAAAAGATAAAACCCTACTTCCAGGAGAAGATGAAGGATGGGATGGCTGGAGAAATCACAACGAAATTCCTATTTTTTGCTGCCCTCGCCTTTGATCAATCAGAACTATTCAGAGACCAAGGCTCAAAGTATGATGAGGATTGGAAAAGGCTGGAGGATAATGCAAAGGAGTGGAGCTACTAGGTGTTGCGATGTGAAATCATCAAAATAGACAAACTCCAGGCTGTCGTCCTCAAGTTCATCGAATACACAGCTTCCAAGGGGTAGGAGGACAACCTTGTCAAAGATGAAGAACTTCCTGAAGAGTAGCTACAGTGTAAAACAACAATCCGCTAAATGACAAAAGACCTACAGTGCCATTAGCAAGAGGAAAAAATAGGGTAAAGACAAAATGTATTTTTAAATTGTGATCTATTGGGGGGTAGGTGAAACCCTATTTTGTAATGAATCTTGGCCACACAATAAGAATTAATCTTGGCCATTGATTGAATCTTTTGGGCACTATAAATAGGGCTCTCCTCTCATTTGCAAAAGGGAGTTGAGTTGTAAAAACATGCTGCAGAAATTTATAAAGAAAAGGCACTGACTTGGTGTATTTTCCTAGTTTCTCTCATGTTATTTGATTCAATCTCCGATGTTAGATGTTTGACTTAGGTCCTATTACTGTTTCAGTTAGCTGTCTTCTTTCTTTGGATAGATTTTAGGAATGTTGTTCTGTGATCATGAAAATTCCTGCCATGTTGATGATTTCTTTGTCCATACTTTTTGTTGTTTGCTGATGGTAGATAGCTGTGCGAAGTTAGCCTGGACTTGATTTCAAAGCTGCTCCAAAACATTTATCTTTGATTCATGCATGTACGTGGTGGATGAAGGATAAAATATCTACAGAACTTAGAATATAGCACAATTTCCATGATACTGTGAAATCCTTGGTTAAGTGGGATATTGTTTTGAGAAGTTGTCCGTTGCAGGAACTCCATTGTCACTATTCGCAGTTAGTTGCAGACTTAGAAACTTTCCCTTTTCGTTGCCTTCTTTTGTTTTTTCTTTATAACTAACCTATGCTAAGGTTCATTGCACATTGTAAAGCCAAATCCAACAACAAAATGGAGTCCAAGACTGCTGTTTGAACCTACAGCCAATGCATAACAACTTTCCATCTTAAGATCTCCATTTCAAGATCCAACTTCCATGCTTTGTACCCATGCTTTGCATTTCTTACGTAAGACCGCCTTGTGATTCCAACAAATCACATCAAACAACTAAAATATTCCAAGCATTGTCAAGACTTGACATTAGAGACCTTGGGATAGTGTTCTGCAATCCGATTGTGGAAGATTGTCTTTCAAGAGAGGTAGTGCACCTACGCACTGCCTGTGTTGAAAAGTGCATAAAAACACCATCAACAGAACCATTGTATGAGAAAAAGGAAAAGTTGTAACATTATGGTTTTTTGACTAACCAAAAGTGTTTAAATATGTGATCTAGTTTGGAGTGGGCCAAGGAAATTCTGGACGATGACTGTATTCTTGCTGAAACAAATCCTAGAAGGTACTGGGTGAAAAGTCAAATTAGGTCCAACCACTACCTTGTTCGGAAATCTGGGGAGCACCTTTTTCTTTGTGACTGCCCTTGGAGTTTATAGGGGAACACTTGCAAACATGTCCTGAAGGTTGCTGACTTGATTAAAAGATCATGTCATTGAAGGGGTGGTCCAGGGTAAGTGAATTTCAATTCGAATTGCATTACTTTATGGGAGTCAATTGTGTTTTGCATTTTCTATTGCCTAATACAAGTTTCTTCTATGCGGTTTTTTAGACGAGGAAGGTGAACCAATTGATAGAGGGATAGATTTGAATAAGACATTGTCATAGGGGACGTAGAAGAAAAAAATCCTAATGTTTTGACCCCTACACAAGATCCTTCTATTACTCATGTATATGATGAACATGTGGTCAAATGTCTCTTTGGAATGACACAAACAAACTGTTGATCAAAGTGATGCGTACATCGCCATAGTATCTACAACAGGTGCAATCATATGCAAAATGCGTGGAGAGGTTTCTACAGGACCTACAACAATCAAATACATTTCTGTTTGAATTCATTCCCGATCCTGATGAAGCTGCAACTAGCACCGTTCGCATGCATCCATGGTTTAGTGCAAAAAGGGATTGTCGTCGACGTCCAACCCGACATACGAAGCATGCCGCAGAACAATCAGACCATCGAACCCCTCTAAATGACTCCTTTCTCTTCTCCGTGAACAATATCTTGAATGCTAATTTCAATATGCAATGTGAGACTTCAGACATAGCTGCTCTAGATGTGGCAGAGGATACATCTAATACAAGTGACTATGAGAAAACCCATTTCAATTTCTATATTGTAATAATAAATGGTATTTCAGATTTCTTTTCTCCAGTATGTGCTTGTACCATGTCATAAACTTTTTGATTTCTTTTTTCGCTTTTTTTGTTCACTTCAACATTCTAATATGGGGAAAGGAGTCCTCACCGGCGACTTTCTTTCGCAAGTTTAAACCAAATGGAAGGTATGGTTCAAATTTAATAACTATGTGTACGTAAGTCCAATTTTTCGTATGACCTTATGCAATAATATGCTTCCTTATAAAATTTTGGCTATGGTGACAGGCTAATGTCGGCCAACGTGCATTCACTCTACTTCTTCTTCAAGACTTACTAAGGATTGCACAAGCATAGTTCAGTGAACCTTCATATGTAGGTAAGCATATTTGTTTTTCTTACTTAGTTCAGTGAGTGGGAAATCCATTTGAGGTATTTAGAAGAGGTTGAATGAAATTTTGAAGTGTAAAGAGCAAGAAATTCAATATCTGCCTGTGAACCCTTAACAAGGGGTTTTGAGAGTCTTGTGAGGTTTTAGACCTCCATCCCACCAATGTAGGTTTAGATGAATGGTTGGGTGGATTGTTTTGGGTGTAATTAGGATGTTTTAAGAAGTGTGTGTGTTGAATCATGCAGGGGAAGTGAAGCATTCAATGTCTGGTTGCCGATCTTCAGAAAATACAAAAGTTTTCCAATGAAAATGGATTCCTACAAGTTGGTAATTGAGGAAAGTGAATTCAATGGGGCTAAAAGTTTGTTCCTAAAGCATGGGAAAAAATTTATAAACATGTTTCATAAGGTGGAAGAGCATGTGAGGGTTTGGAATACAATATTCTATTAAACCCTCATTTGTTAGAGCTTGTTTTGTGCATAAAGTAAGGGTTTAGTATATCAGCATTTGCTTGAGCCTTTCTATTCCTAAAAGTAGATGATTCCTAAGTTTTGAGACTTGTAAAAGGACTATTTGGAGTCGTTAGGTGTTTTGATGATGATTTAAGACCTCATCCTTTGTATAATTGGGCTAATTGAGTGCATTTCTAATGGTACAACCATGTTTTCAAGCATTCTTTTCAAAACAATAGCATCTAAATTTGTGATATGTTAAAATTGGCACAAATGGGTTTCTAGAACAACAAATAGCTTATGGGGTTTCAATGTAGTTTGGATGGAATGCCTAGTTTTGCCAAGTTGTAATGCTACTAGGGTTGGAGTCTTGGATGCATGAAATTATGAATCTAGTAAAATAAAGTTGGGGGGCAGAATATTTGGATTGTTATTGTCATATTAAGGTTTGTTAAAGCTATTTCAAGGCTTGGTAAGGGTTTCCAAGTAAGAATTAGTGATTGGTAAGTTTGTTGGCTTATCTTCTTAGTTGTTTAGGTCTGCAGACCTATTTGCTCCACTTTACACACCAATAACTTACTCGATCACCCAACTATTGACACTTTCAAACACCCATTATTCCAAACTCAAACATACTACAAAACTTCAATAGGTTATTCTAGAACAAACACTTCAAACTAGCTCTTTTTGCTGTCCTAGACCCCAAAATAGGCCTATTTTACAAAGAGACTCATATTTTAACTCTTCCCAAACCTAAAATTTTGATGGGGCAGTATTAAGAAGTCACCAAAACCACCAAATCAACAATTAATTTTGGAAGATATGCTTCCCAAGACACTATTTCACTAAACCCTCATTTTGAGTGATTTTCATGAGGGTTTTGATGGAGGTGAATGTTCCCAAGCTTCCCACTCTAATAACTCTTCAAACACGACTATTTAAGCCTGTACAAACTTAATTTTACCTTAAAATTTTCTTCCCCCAAGTTTCATTGACATTCACTTAATAAAACCACCATATTTCACCTAAAACCACTCATTCTTGCCATGCACGACAACACAAAAAATCACCTACAACACCTTCCTAGCTCTTGCAAACTCATAAATTTTTTTTGCATACCTATTAAAAACTACCATGGAAATTCCATCGAGCTACAAATCATACAATAGATGGAGCAACCATTTTACAATATGAAGGTCTTAAAACCCTTAAATCTAGTTATAGACCCATAGGCAGTCTTTTTGCTCTCAGATGTGTAAATATCAATGAATCTTCACAAGAATGGAACCAAAATAACTTTTTTTTCTGTCCTTCACCAGATCAAGTCAACCTCTGAACAATATAGCACTTGCATAGCTTTCTACAAAGTCAGGAAAAGTGCACATTTTCAAGTGTAAAATACAAAAATCTCAAGCAAGAACAAAGTTTTTCATTGAAGTTTTTCAATATTATTCTAGTCTCTTCTATTAAAAATGAATATAAGGAATTTAAAAAGGAATTAACAATATTTACCATGCAAAATTACCACTAACTCCATCGGTTACATTATGGAGACCCACTATCTAAACCTGAAACATGCAAACTAGCTGGCAATAAATGCAAGATTTTGCATGCTTTACAATTTTAGCACTAATGACCCCACTAACTTATGTATTTATGAGTTCCTTTCATTAATGATTGTAAAATATTTCAAGAATAATTTGTTGAAGTGTTTTCCATGCTATTGAAACTATGGGGAAGGATTGAGAGTCACTTTTAGTTGTGGGTGTCTATTTTGACAAGTTTGATCAATCTCAAGAAGTCTAAATAGGCCTAAATTGTAGAACACTAATCCATTTTTATGAGTGTTGTTACAAAAAATTAGTTATCCTATCTTTTGATATCTGTTTAAACATATTATGGGGCATCTGAATATATGTGTGGAATTAATTTTGATGATTTGGTTGAAAATATACATTCTGACAGACCTTATTGCAGGGATACTAGCCTAGGACAGTATTTTTATAGTGTGGAATATTCTACTTGGAAAGGTCATTAGATCATGGTGAGTAGACCTAAAAGGGTGTTGTTTGAATGTTTGGTTGTGAGGATTTTAGTTTACTGAGACTGAAACTAATTTAAGTTTCCTTATGAAAGATGTCTAATGTAATGAATGTACTCAATGATATGAATGTAATCAATGATGTGATCTCTGTGGCTCGAGGAATGAGTCTAATAGGTTAGGTTTTGTTATTGGGATGATGGTTTTTTGAAGGGAGAAAGGAATTAGGGGGTTTGAGTTGCTGTCCTTGTAGATTGTGAGTGGAAAAGAGCATGAAAAGCGAGGTTGAAGGTTAGGGTTTCATCATAAAAGGTGAGGGTAGTGTGTTGGATGTTGTGGTTGTGTTGTTGATATGTGGTTGTCATTGATGTCAACACTATTATCATTATTGTATTAAATGTTGTATATGTTGAGGATATTGAGAAAATTGTTGAAGGAAGAGTTGCAAGTTTCCAGTGGAATAATGAAGATCAAGGTGTTTTGTTCTATACATTGAAGATCAACTATTTTGGACTAAAGGGTTTATTGCTAAGAGTATCTAGTTCATCTACCAAAAGTTTCAAAGGTTCACGTGAAGATTTGTTCGAGTTATGAAGATCTGTGTTTTGACAGTATTTCTATGGTTTTAGTTTTGAAGTTGGTGTGATTTTGGTAATTTCTATTGCTGCAGACACTTCTTTGTTAGTTCTTGTTATTTGTGGATGCTTTTAGGTCATTCTCTATTCTTGTTGTACGTCTGCGTTGATTGGAGTGCTCGCGGTCGAAGATTTTTCTTGTGTATGTTCGGGTTTTCATGTTCTTGGTCGACATAGTGATTGTAACATGTTGCAGATCCTTGAAGATTAAAATTTGAATGTTTGGCACACTCGAGGATATTGTTTTAGGTCACATCATAATATTTCCAAGTATGTGCAAGATCATGATGGGCCAAAAAGTGGCAATATGATGGTTATGTGGCTAACGACTTTTTTTTACCCAAAATTGATGAAACGAAAAGGGTTTTTAAAGGAGATTCTCAACTTTCCACCAATATAAATTATGCTTTACTTTGAATTGAATAAGTAATTATTATTCATTTTCTATTCAATCTACTACTAAAGTCCTAATTGATAGACTAATTGAAAAACAACTATAGCTTTCAAACGATATCACATTTTTTGAATCCAAAACATGCGTCACATTTTATGCTTCGCGTACTATAGGATTAAAAAAGAAAAAATGAATTTCATGAAGTTTTGAACAAGTTAAGGTGGTTAGACATATGATTTTTTAATTTTTTAAAAGTTGTAATAAAAAATCATAATTAATTATTTACTTGGAAAAAATTATAACAAAATATGCATCACATGGGACATGAGTCCTCTACTTATATCTAAAATGTTATATAAAATATTATCATTTTATTGTGGTTAGGTGGTCAGATAGACACCTACTTTTTTTTTCCTTGAAATTTAAGTACTATTGCATTAAAATTTCAAATTTTCACCAAATAGAATTTTTTTTAAAACAAACCTAGCAGTTTAGAAACTAGTTTCAATTTGCTACAGATTCTATTCTTACATATTTTTGAAATAATATAGATAACTTATTCAAATTTTTACATCAAGTTGCCTAACTCTGATTTTTCTTTTTCTTTAGCCACTTAAGGGCTTGTTTTTTCCATGATGATCTTGCACATACCCAACCGATAGTGTTTGATTCGCATTGAAAATTTATTTGTAAATTTGGGTTGACATTGTAAATATGTTTTATTGTTTCTGGCCGACAAGGTTGTTGATGTAATTCCATGTTGTAGATATATAAGAGTGATTGTTTGAGCAAAGTTAGTGGGTGTGTGAAGGGAAGAAAAGCTAGAGAAGAGAAAGTGTGCGAATATTGATCTATTCATTCGATTGCAGAGTAGAGTGAGAAGAAGTTTGAGCGAAGTGTGAAGAAGGTTTTCTGTGCTTAACTGGAACTGCAATTAGGCTTGTGTAGAAGCTATTTTCTTAGTTCATACCCTACATATCTAATTCATATTGCTTTGTATTCATTGGGAAGTGAGCCCTTCTGTATTTGAGCAGTGAGCTCGACGTAGTGTGTCTGAATGCATGTGCATTCCCATTATTTTTTATTATACTTTTAACATGGTATAATATTGTGGACTAACATCCACCGTGGTTTTTCCCCTAATAGGGTTTCCACGTAAAAAAATCTTGGTGTTCTATGTGCTTCTGATGTGTTGATTGTTCATGGTTTATTGTTCACTCATTAGATCTAAGATTAAGTTAAGTTTGAAAAGTTTAAATATTATGTGACAACTGATTCACCCCCCCTCTCAGTTGTCTATCCTTGTTTTAACAACAATTGGTATCAGAGCTGGTTCCTCTGAAGAAGTTTAAAATCTTGAGGTGATTTGAGATGGCATCGTACAAGAAGGACAGTCCTAGATTTGATGGAACAAACTACTCATTATGGAAAGTCAAGATGTATTGGATGCTATGGATGTGTTGCTGATATGTGATTGTCATTAATGTCAACAATATTAGTATTTGGTGTACTAGAGGCTGTATATGTTGAGGATATTGAGAAAATTTTAAAAGGAAGTGTTCTAGGTTCCTAGTGGAATTGTGCAGATCATGAAGGTGTTTTGTTCTCTACATTGAAGATTAGTTGGTGTGGATAAAAGGGCTTATTGTTGAGTATATCTAGATCATCTACCGAGAGTTTTAGAGGTCCGTGTGAAGTTTTGGGTGTGTTGTGGTTTGACAGTGTTTTTGTGGTCTCTGTTAGTGTTCCTAAATGAAGATTATGTGATTATGTTGATCTTAGTTGTTGTAGATGCTTCTCTGTTGTTTCTTGGTGTTATTGGATGCTTCTAGATCATGCTCTATCTCTGTGGTACATCCACATTGATCGGTGTACTCGTCAAATATTTTTCTTCCTATGTTCAATTTTTCATGTTCTTGGCCGACATGATGGTGGTAGCATGTTGTGGATATTTGAGGAGGAATTAATTGATGTCTTTTTGTGTTGGAGATATTAATTTGGGTCTCCAATATGTTGTGTTCGACCTTGGTGGATACACATTAAAAATTTAATTAAAAATTTGGGCCGACATTGAAAATATATTTTATTTTTCTTGGTTGACTAAGATGTGATGAAATCTCATGTAGCGAATATATAAGTGCAATTTTTTCATTGGTGTAGTGAGTCAAGAAGGTGCTCCTATGTATGTATGTGTGAATATCATTCAGTTACAAAGCAGAGTGTGAAGAAGATTGTGCGAAGTGTGAAGAAGTGTTGAGCTTAATTGGAATTATAATCAGGCTTGTGCAGAAGCTATTTTCTCAGTTCATACCCTTTGGATTTTTAATCCTATTCTATTGGGAAGTGAGCCCTTTTTGTATTTGAGTAGTGAGCTCTAGGTAGTGTGCATGAATGCATGTGCATTCCCCTTATTATTTTTCATTATACTTTTATGAGAGTATAATCTTGTTGACTAACATCCACCATGGTTTTTCCCCTAATAGGGTTTCCACATAATTTTTTTTGGTGTTCTTTGTCTCTCTGATGTGTTAATTGCTTGTGGCTAATTTCTTATTCATTAGATCTGAGATTTAAGTTAATATAAATAAGAAAATTTTAAATTTTTGTGACAACTAATTCACCCCCCATTCTTAGTTTTTTGTCCTTGTTTTTCCAACAATTGGTATCATAGCAGGTTCCTCTAAAGAAGTCTAAAAGCCTGAGGTGATCCGGGATGGAAAAATTCAAGGATAGTCCTAGATTTGATGGCACTAACTATTCAATGTGGAAAGTCTGGATGCAATGTCATCTAAAGTGAATTGGTGATGCTTACTGGAAGATTACAAAAGATCCATACACTATTCCTGAGAATGGTCCCTCTTCTGTTGATGAGATCAAAGATGCTAAAAGTAATACCAGGGTTGTTGAGGCTTTGGTGAGTGCTCTGACAGATTCAGAAATGGATAATGTGATGGGTTTACAGATAGATCATGAGATTTGGATGAAACTGGAAACTTTGTATGAAGGACATGCACAGGTGAAGATGGCTAAGCTACAGAGCTTGAAAGGAAAGTATGAGAATTTGAAGATGGGTGAAGATGAAAATATCACTTCTTTTATGCAGAGAGTAAATGAAATAGTGATGGGTATTAAATGTGTTGGTGGTTCTATGGATGAGGATGAAATTGTAGCTAAAGTACTCATATCCTTTCCTCCCTCATAGAAAATGAAGGTTCATGCTATTGAAGAGTTAAGATCAGTAAACAAGATGACTAGAGACACACTGATTAGGAAGCTTGTTGCCTTTGAAATAAGTGAATTTGGTGAATCTACACTGAATACTGAATCTGCATTCAAGGCTATTGTATCCAGAAGTAGCAGACAAAGATCTAGTCTGGGAGAGAGTTCCAAAAAGATATCCAAGTATGATGAAGAACTGAAACAACTTGAAGATAAAGAAAGAGAGGTATAAGAATTGGAAGCACTGATTGCAAAGCAAGAAGGGAGAGGAAAAGGTAAGTATGAAGATGTATTTTCTATTAAATGTTTTTCATGCAGTAAAATAGGTCATTTTGCATCAAGAATTCTTGAAAGAGTTCTTAGATCCAAGCCAAAAAATTCTAGATTCCAAAAGAGATGCTACTTTGCTGAAGAAGCAGTGACTGATGATGAGTCTGATAAAGATAATGGAAAAGAAGATGAATGGGCTTTCATTGCTACCATTGAAGATAATCCTGTGGCTACTAAATCCACTAAAGATGAAAAATCTCTTGCAGCCCAAGTTGAAGAAAAAGATTAGTGGGTCATTGAAAGTGGATGCTCACATCATATGACCGGTGATAAAAGAAAATTTGTGAGTCTAGAGAAGTATGATGGTGGGGTTGTTGGTGTGATTCGTGGCAGAGGACCTATTTTCCTTGGTGGTAAGGACAACACCGATGATGTCCTCTATGTTGAAGGCTTGAAGCACAACTTGTTGAGTGTTGGACAGATGGTTCACAAGGGATATGATCTTCATTTCAAATATGGAAGATGCAAGATATGTGGGAGTTCCGGGAATATGATTGCAATAGGAAAACAAACAAAAAGTTAAAATTTTTAATCTAAATACTGCTAGTGGAAGTATTTTAATTGCTCAAGTAGATGAAAGCTAGTTGTGGCATAGGAGATTGTGTCATTTAAACTTTGAAAACATTATCAAGATAAGTTCTACTCAAGTAGTAAGAGATCTGCCTAGGTTAGTAAAGCCTGCTAATATAATCTGCAAGGAATGTCAGATGGGTAAAAAAACTAGAGTCTCTTTCCAGAGTAAATAGTTTCATTCAAATAATTTGCTGGAGTTGCTATATATTGATCTTTGTGGTCCCTCCAGATTCAGAAGTATACATGGAGAAAGGTATTTTATGCTAGTTATTGATGATTACTCTAGAATGATTTGGGTTTCCTTTTTAAGAGAAAAATATGAAGCATTGGAGAAGTTCAAAAGTTTCAAGGCTATGGTAGAAAATGAGAAAGGTCTGAAAATTAAGTGCCTGAGATTTGACAGAGGTGGTGAGTTCATTTCCAAGGAGTTCAAATCTTATTGTGAAGAGAATGGAATTAAAAGATAGTTATCTACTCCCCGAACCCCTCAATAGAATGGAGTTGCAGAGAGAAAGAATAGAATAATTCTAGATGTTTCCAGAACAATGATGATGGAAGGAAATGTATCTTAGATGTACTGGAGTGAAGTGGTAAGCATTTTTGTGTATACTTTGAATAGGGTAAATGTTAATGGTAATTCTGGTAAGACTCCTTATGAGTTATGGTTTGGTCACAAGCCTACTGTTAAGTATTTTAAGATCTTTGGAAGAAGTGTTACATTAGGAGAGATGATGATATAGGAAAATTTGATGCAAGAAGTGATGGAGGAATCTTCCTAGGTTACTCCACTAAAAGCAAGGCCTATCGGTGTTGTAATAAAAGACTGAGAAAGATGGTTGAAAGTGAAAATGTCAGAGTTGATGAGGAATCTGTCAAATCATCCAGAAATTGTAGTTATGATTTAGATGAAGACATTACAAGCCAAGGGAAGAATGTTTAGACACAAAATCAACTTCAAATTGTGCCATATGTTCCAGTTGTTCCGATGAAGCAACCTCAATTTGTTCCGCTAAATCAAGTCAACCAGGAGGCTTAGACAAGTGCAAGTGTAGAAGAAAGATCAGAAGAATTAGAAGCTCAAGAATATTCCAAAACTCCAAGGTATGTAAAGCTGAATCATTCTGAAAATCAAATCATAGGAGATAAGAATAAAGGAATGCAACTAGAAGAAAATTTGTAGAAGAATACTGTTTGATCTCCAAGATTGAACCTAAAAATGTCTTTGAAGCTTGTCAAGATGAATGCTGGTTGGAAGCTATGAAGGAAGAGCTGACATAGATTGAAAAGAATGACACATGGCTACTGGTTCCAAGGCCTAGAGTCAAAAACATGATTGGTACTAAATGGGTATTTAAAAACAAGCTGAATGAAGAAGGTGAAGTGGTTTGGAATAAAGAAAGAATGGTATGTAAAGGGTATTCTCAAATGGAAGGTGTTGATTTTGAAGAAAATTTTTCCCTTGTCACTAGGATTGAAGCTGTTAGATTGTTTCTTGCTTATGCTGCACACAAGGACTATAAATTCTATCAAATGGATGTAAAGTCTACATTTTTGAATGGAGAACTAGAAGAAGTGTACATTGAATAGCCAGATGGATTTCAGCTAACAAACAAGGGAGATATGGTTTTCATGTTGAAGAAAGCTCTATATGGACTTAAGCAAGCCCCTAGAGCCTGGTATGCTAGATTTGACAAATATCTACTGAAGCTTGGATTCACTAAAGGTACTATTGATAGAAACTTATAATTCAAATTAGATAATGACAAGGAGTTAATTATAGAAGTTTTTGTTGATGACATCATTTTTGGAGGAGATCATGATAATCTATGTATGAAGTTTGCTGATGAAATGAAGAGTGAATTTGAGATGAGTATGATTGCAGAAATGAAGTTCTTTCTGGGATTACAAGTTACATAGTTGGACAAAGGGATCTTCTTATCTCAGTCCAAATATGTGAAAGAACTGCTAAAGAAATTTGGGATGGATAACTCTAAACCTGTTGGTACCCCCATGGTGACCGAATGTAAGTTGACACAAAATGATGACTCTCCTAAGGAAAATCAAAATAGATATAGGTCAATGATCGGTGGATTTCTCTACTTGACTTATACTAGACTAATTATTATGAATTCTATGTGTATGGTTGCAAGATTTTAGGCTGATCCAAAAGAATCACATGTAGCTGTTGTCAAGAGAATTTTTAGATATCTTAAAGGAATAGTTGACTTTGGACTTTGGTATCCAAAGGATGATGATCTCACTTTATGTGCATATACTGATTCGGATTGGGTTGGTGATGTAGATGATAGGAAAAGTACTAGTGGTGGTGCTTTCTTCCTAGGGAAGAAGTTGGTATCCTGGTTAAGTAAAAATCAAAACTTAATTTCTCTATCTATTGCTGAAGCAGAATAATTGCTGCTACCAATAATTGTACTCAAGTGATGTGGATGAAAAATATGCTGAGAGATAATAGGGTGACATATGAAGAGCCTATTTCTATATACTGTGACAACTCAAGTGCAATAAATATCTCAAGGAATATAGTGCTACACTCTAATACTAAACATATATCAATCAAGTTTCATTTCTTGAGGGAGAAAGTGAATGAGAAAGAAGTTAGACTGGAGTATGTGCCTACCAAAGAATAGGTTGTAGATATATTTACTAAGCTATTTCTAAAGGATACTTTTGAGTATCTCAGAAGTATGCTAGGGGTAATCACCCCTCTTGATAAGAACTAAAAGATGCATTTTCCTACATCAATCTGTGAACTTCATTGCTATATTATGATTTAGATTGATGTTTTCATGGCTACTACTCAAGGGGGGTAGTCAGATGTGTAGATATGTGGTTCAAAGCATGTATATGGAAAGGTCGTTATTACCTTTTCCATTGATGTCAAAGGGGGAGAAGTGTAATGTGAAAAATACTTTCAATAGGAGAAGTGCAGAAGAAGTCAGTGTATTGGGTTGATGGTATTTTTCACATGTGTTGCCATCAATGCCAAGGGGGATATTGTTGGATGTTGTGGATGTGTTGCTGATACATTGTTGTCATTGATGTCAACACTATTAGCGTTTGGTGTACTAGAGGCTGTATATGTCGAGGATATTGAGAAAATTGTAAAAGGAAGTGTTCTGGGTTCCTAGTGGAACTGTGCAGATCATGAAGGTGTTTTGTTCTCTACGTTGAAGATTAGTTGGTGTGGATCAAAGGGATTATTTTTGAGTATATCTAGATCATCTACCAGGGGTTTCAGAGGTCCGTGCGAAGTTTTGAGTGTGTTGTGGTCTGACAATGTTTGTTTTTGTGGTCTCTATCAGTGTTCCTGAATGAAGATTGTATGATTCTGTTGATCTTAGTTGTTGTAGATGCTTCTCTGTTGTTTCTTGGTGTTCTTGGATGTTTCTAGATTGTGCTATATATTTGTGGTACGTCCACATTGATTGGTGTAATCGTTGTCGAAGATTTTTCTCCATATGTTTGGTTTTTCATGTTCTTGACCAACATGATGGTGGTAGCATGTTGTGGATCTTTGAGGAGGAATTAATTGAAGTATTTTGTGTTGGATATTGGGTCTCCACTATGTTGTGGCTGACCTTGGTGGATACACATTAAAAATTTAGTCAAAAATTTGGGCCAACATTGCAAATATATTTTATTTTTCTTGGCCGACTAAGATGTGATGAAATATCATGTAGTGGATATATAAGTGTGATTGTTTCATTGGTTTAGTGAGTCAAGAAGGTGATCTTGTGTGTGTATTTGTGAATATCATTCAGTTACAGAGAAGAGTGTGAAGAAGATTGTGCGAAGTGTGAAGAAGTGTTGAGCTTAATTGGTACTGTAATTAGGCTTGTGCAGAAGCTGTTTTCTTAGTTCATACCCTTTGGATTTTTAATCCTATTCTGTTGGGAAGTGAGCCCCTTTTGCATTTGAGTAGTGAGTTCTAGGTAGTGTTCCTAAATGCATGTGCATTCCCCTTATTATTTTTCATTATACTTTTATGAGAGTATAATATTGTGGACTAACATCCATCATGGTTTTTCCCCTAACAAGATTTCCACGTAAAAAAATTAGTGTTATTTATCTCTCTGATGTGTTAATTGCTTGTGGCTAATTGCTTATTCATCATATTTGAGATTTAAGTTAAGATAAGTAAGAAAATTTAAAATTTTTGTGACAATTGATTCACCCCCCTCTTAGTTGTATGTCCTTGTTTTTCCAATAGGATGGAGTGCCATTTGAGGTGTATTGGTGAACCCTAATGGAAGATTACAAAGAATCCATATGTTATTCCTTAGAATGGTCCTTCCACTGCTGATGAGATTAAAGAGGCTGAGAATAATGTCAGGGCTATTGAAGCTTTTTTGAGTGCTTTCAAAGATTCATAAATGACAAATGTGATAGGTCTGAAGATAGCTCATGAGATTTGGATGAAGCTGGAAACTTTATATGAAGGATATGTACATGTGAAGATGACTAAGATACAGAGTTTGAAAGGAAAGTATGAAAATTTGAAGATGGGTGAAGATGAAAATATTTCTTCTTTTATGCAAAGAGTAAATGAAACTGTGATGGGTATTAGATGTGCCAGTGGTACCCTGGAAGAGGAAGATATTGTAGCAAAAGTGCTTAGATCATTTCCTCTCTCCTAAAAAGAAAAGGATCATACTATTGAAGAATTTAGATCAGTAACAAATGTGATAAGGGATACACTAATTGGTAAACTTGTTTCCTTTGAGTTGAGTGAATTTGGTGAATTTGTTCCTAAGACTGAAACTGCATTTAAGGCTACTGTATCTAGAAGAAAGAAGTAAAGATATGATCTGAGAGAGTGTTCCAGAAAGTCATTCAAGTATGAGGAAGAAATGAAATAGCTTGAAGATGAATAAAGAGAGGTAGAAGAGTTGGAAGCACTAATTGTGAAGAAAGAAGGTAGAGGAAAAGGTAAGTATAAAGGAGTGTTGCCTATTAAATGCTTCTCTTGCAGTAAAATAGGTCATTTTGCATCAAGATGTCCTGAAAGAGTTCCTAGATCTAAGCCTTACAAATCTAAATTTCAAAAGAAATGTTACTATGCTGAAGGAGTGACTGATGATGAGTCTGATAAAGAT
Organism: Sequoia sempervirens; assembly: GCA_007258455.2. Classification (NCBI taxonomy): domain Eukaryota; kingdom Viridiplantae; phylum Streptophyta; class Pinopsida; order Cupressales; family Cupressaceae; genus Sequoia; species Sequoia sempervirens. The sequence goes on along the minus strand of VDFB02353493.1, from coordinate 11,398,260 downwards.
AATGGAAATGAGGATGAATGGGTGTTCCTTGCTATCAAAGAAAATGGTCTGGTGGCTACTGAATCTGCTAAATTTGAGAAATATCTTGTAGCCTGAATTGAAGAAAAGGATGAGAGGGTTATTGACAGCGGATGCTCACATCATATGACTAGTGAAAAAAGAAATTTTGTAAGTCTTGAGAAATATGACAGTGGGGTTGTAAGATTTAGAGATAACAATGCTAGTGTGATTCATGGCAGAGGATCTATTTGTCTTGGTGGTAAGCATAACACTGATGATGTCCTTTATGTTGGAGACTTGAAGCACAACCTATTGAGTGTTGGATAGATGGTGGAAAAGGGTTATGATCTTCAGTTCAAAGGTGGAAGATGCAAGATACTTGGAAGTTCTAGAAATATAATTACTTCAGGTAAAAAGACAAAAGGTAATATTTTTCACCTGAATGTTGCTGGTGAAAGTTGTTTAATTGCTTAAGTAGATGAAAGCTGGTTATGACATAGAAGGTTGTGTCATGTGAATTTTGATAACATTGTCAAAGTAAGTTCCACTTAAGCAGTAAGAGATCTATTTAATCTTGTGAATCCTACTAACACAATTTTCAAGGAGTTTCAGATGGGAAAATAGACTAGAACTTCTGTTTTCGGAGAAAACAATATCATTCAAATGGATTACTAGAGTTGGTACACAACGATCTATGGGGTCCATCTAGAGTCAGAAGTATTCATGGAGAAAGGTACTTTATGTTGCTTATTGATGATTACTCTTGAATGATATGGGTTGCTTTCTTAAGAGAAAAATGTGAAGCATTAGAGAAGTTCAAAAGTTTCAAAGCTATGGCAGAGAATGAGAAAGGTTTGAAAATCAAATGCTTAAGGTCAAACAAAGGTGGTGAGTTGACCTCTAGGGAGTTCAATTCTTTCTGTGAAGAGCATGGAA
>VDFB02353493.1:11289397-11397224 GCA_007258455.2 Sequoia sempervirens | reverse complement strand
CGGACCTGCCACCCTGGCGGTGGACCCGTCCGCCTGCAGCGGCGGACTAGGCCACGGCCCGCCAACCCTTCTCCCCCCTCCGGCACACAATCCGAGGTAGCCCACAAAAAAAAATTTCCTACCCATTTTTTCTTTCGATGCCCCAGCCAAAACCCATGTCTTGAAATTTTCAAAATTTATCGAAAAACCATATTTTTGGGGGTTTTGATTTTTGCACCAAAACTTTCAGAGGTCATAACTTTTGACTCAGTTGTCCGTTTGAGCTGAAATTTGATGGGTGGTTGCGTTATGCGATAACAAGTAGATTTCCAATTGGGTTCTTTGAAAGCCGTTGGAACTCGTTTTGACCCATTTTCAGGGCCTCAAACTTTCATCTAGACCCTCAAAATCCTAATTTAGTGTTTTTTTCCAGCATTTTGAAAAATTGTTTTCACTCATAGCTCAAAATGCATATCTCGAATCTGGGATGTTAATTGGCAATTCATCCTATCTCACCAATGGGTATTTCTTGGAAAAAATTGGGACTCTCAAACATACGACCATGAAGTTTCCTAAAATGGCAAAATTTGACAATTTTTGAAAATTGCCAAATTTGGAAAAATCTGATTGTCAACACTTTATGCTTTTTCAACCCCGGAACTTGGTGTAGAATTCATCCCATCACATCCTCCAATCATTCTATTCTTCAATCCAATCCTCATCTGAGCTTTAATCTTATCCCAATCTGAGCTTAACCAAACCCCTAATATGAGCTGTCGTCCCTTTGCAGTCAAAATCTTTGGATATCGAACAAAGTCTTAAAATCCCTCCATCTTCTTCAACTTTGTCCTATTCATCCATCCATTCACTCATTCCGTGTAACCATTCATCTATTTTGAATCTCCTATCATCTCAAACATTCATCACACCTCCTTCTATCATGTCAAACTCTCATTCCATAATCTTAATCAATCGTTTACTCCTTCTGAGTAATCTTCCACCTATTCCTACCCTTCACCTTCTTGTTCCACGAATCAGTCATCAATCCATCTGGCCACCTTTTCCTCATCATCCATCTCGACAATCCTTTTCCTCCCCCCATCCTCTACCCTCATCCCATCTCATAATCCCTTGTCATTGGTATCTCGCTATAGGCTTTTCCCCACACAACCCAATTCCATCTATCTCATCATCATCACTTCTGCTTCTTTTACACATCTTTTCAATCTCCTATCCTATCTCATCATCCATCTATCCATCATCTCATCCTCCCAATTCATCTTTTGATGATTTGAATAACTATCCCATCCCTGAGCTTTGTCTAGTCACTATCCTCCAATCCAATCCAATTGGTCTATCTTGTCCCATCGTGTCGGTCCAATCATTTTGTCCCCTTATCTAGGGTTATCTCGTCATCTTTCATCCATCACTTGTCTTTGGCTTTCCATCGAACTACGTTGCCCCTGCGCTTTCACATAGGCAAGGTCGATCATTTGATCCGCCCCCGGGGTTCCATCCATCATCGATCTATATTTGTCCACTTTTCTCCTGCTCTCCATCCTATCTTGGTCATCCATTGAAATCTCCATCATGGTCTGTCATCAACCTTTTATCGAACTACGAGGGCTCTGTGCTTCCACGTAGGCAAGGCTAATCTTTGATCGGCCCCCGAGCCCCTAGGTCGCTAGGATGTGTCAGTCTTGTGTCGTGTCTCTCGTGTTGTGTCATCAAGCTATGCCCCTTATCTAGCTGGATCTTACCAAATGAGATTCACTTGTATCATCAAATCCAATCGGTTCTAAATATCCTGCATCATATCAATCTTTTAATTTAGTATCCATCATCGGTCTCAACAGGATGCATCCTTCCTAACAAACCTCATCAATCCCACCCATCCCCTTGATTGATCCTATGGCAAAGGACATTTGAAATTAATTGCGATCTTTTGATGCTTTTGACTTTTCTTTATCCTTTGAGCTCCCTATCATCACTTATCATGGTCACCTTGATCCATCATATCATGGTGTGCTTTGACTCGTCAACATAGGGGTGTATCTTGATTTTTTGTTTGTCTTCTCGATTGTCCCACGTAGTACCCACCAAGATCCCTGAGGTCTTGTGTTACGCAGGGGCATCCTTGTGTGCTTGTGGTTATCCCAATACCTGGCCCGACCAAGGTCATCATGACTTTGGGGTGTTGGGATAGCTTTCTTGTTTGTTATGTCTATTTTTTGCATTAGACACTAATTTGCCTTGGTTCTTCATACCCTGACGTCTTGTGTCTTATGCTATAGCAAAAATCAGTGCTCCGACGATGGCAAATTGCATTTAGATTACATTTCATCTCTTATCCTCAAATCCCCCCCATCCATTCATCCTTCATCACGCTCCCCTCCCAATCTTCCATCACATTGCATCATCTTCTTCAACTCCCCTTGCATCATCTCATCCATTTCGAGAGCACACTCGTGTTCTCCTGAACCTGCATGTCCTCTCGAGGGGGCATCCTTCATCCCTAATTTTCATCATTTTTTTTTCCCTTCCTAGTCACTCCTTTGAATGATTGGGGCATCTTTCCCAATCTAACCATCCTCTTCTAGGTTCTATGTTTTAATATTCTTTGAAATGATGCTACTTCGTAACACCATCTCAAAGAGGGGAAAAATGTAGATGTCTAAATTTGGACTCTTAATTTATCCAAATTCATCCCTTTTCATCTTAGTTTCGTTAATTAAGTAATACTACTATTATTTAATTAATATCTTTAATTCTGCCAAATCCCTAAGGTATTTAATCAATAATACCTTATCTCTTTAATCCTCCTTCCATCAATTGAATTAAATAAATATTCCATTTATTTAACTCCCCTCATGTCACATCCTCCATCATTTTTATCTTATCTTAATCCTTCTTCTAATCTCATCATTAGGATGTGCACATGCCTAATCTTTGATTAGGAGGTGTCACATCCTCCAACTTTTGCAAGTTGGCCTCTAATCTCTCTTAGCCACCTAACCATCCTCTAATCCTTCACTAACTAGCCTAATCAACCTCTCAAGGAATTTTTAATTCCTTTTATCCTTCAAGGAATATTAAATTCCTTTTCTCTTCCCCATGTCCTTTATGACATGTGTCATTAGTCAACCTTATTAAATGCTTTCTTTTTTGACAAGGCATCTCCCTTCCTCATGTGAATTTTTAATTCACATTTAATCCCCCAATGCACCCTTTGGAATTTAAAATTCTTTCCCTCTTCCCCATAAGGATATTTGAGGAATTTTTAATTCCCCACTTGTCCTCTCACCCACATGGGGACAAGTACCTCCTTTATGAGGAGATCTTGTCCAATCCCAAGGTACTTTGTACCCCCCTCCATGTCATGTCCTTCTCCTTCCACCTCATGTCCACTTCACCTTTTAGGGCTAAATCACATGCCACATGTCAAGATGTGAGGGCTTGTGAGTTCTCAACTCACCTTAGCCCTACATCTTGATATTTGTTGGATCAATCTCAACCGTCCATTTCCCTAGAATTTCCCAAAAATCTTATAAATACCCCCTCTTTTCTCCCATTTTGGGGAGATCATTTTGCTAGCCAAACTCTTGCAATTTTGTTTCTCAACTCTTACTTAGCCATTTTCTTGTGTTCATCCACTTGCACTCATCTTCACAACTCCATTTTTCCTGCATCCACTTGCCATCCAAGGAGCACACACATCAAAGATCGAAGGGCCAACCAAAGGATCAACTCAACGCAAGGTATAAAGTTCCATTTAGTGGCTTTGTCTTGTTTTGTTTACAACTTAGGCTAATCTTGAGGTGTATGTTGTTTTAGTTGTTTATTTGCACTCTTTTACTTGTTGCTTGCTTCCTAACGCTCACATTCAACCTATCACAGCGAGACTCATAAGCAACTACACGCCCATCTTGCATCAAAACTGCTCCCAAACCCTCTAAAGACGCATCCGCACACACTACGAAATCCTTAGTAGGATCAGGAACAACAAGTATAGGCGCATTAGTTAGCTTTTCTTTAAGAGTCTGAAAGGCCAACTGACACTGTTCCGTCCAAACAAACTTCTTCCCTTTCCTCTGAAGAGAAGTAATAGGATGACCTATTCTAGAAAATCCCTCTACGAAACGCCTATAATAGCCAGCTAGCCCCATAAAACTATGAACTTCACCTACATTAGTAGGTGCAGGCCAATCTACAATAGCTTGGATCTTAGAAGGATCCACATCAATACCTTTACCAGATATCACATGTCCTAGGTATTTTATTTCAGGTTGAAAGAAGTCACACTTCTTCAGGTTTGCATACAATTGATTTTCCCTTAAACATTGCAACACCTGTCTCAAGTGTTCTTCATGTTCCTTCATGTTCCTTGAATAGACTAAGATGTCATCAAGAAATACCAGGACAAAGCAATCAAGGTATGTACAAAATACAACATTCATCAAACTCATGAATATTGATGGTGCGTTCGTTAACCCAAATGGTACCACTGTGAATTCGTAGTGCCCATAACGAGTTTGAAAAGCAGTTTTATGGATGTCTGCTTCGGCTATACGTAATTGATGATAACCAGACTTCAAATCGATTTTAGAGAACACATTAGCTCCCTTTATTTGATCAAAAATATCATCGATTCTAGGCAAAGGATAACGATTATTAATCGTAACCTTGTTCAATTGATGATAGTCAATGCACAACCTAAGAGATATGTCCTTCTTCTTTACGAAGATGACAGGTGCTCTTCAAGGGGAAACACTTGGACGAATAAAACCCTTTTCTAATAGTTCCTCTAACTGAATATGAAGTTCCTCTAACTCCTGAGTCGTCATTCTATAAGGAGCTCTAGATATAGGCTCAGCTCCAGGAACTAGGTCAACTCTAAAATCGATATCCCTCTTCGGTGGCATTCCAGGAATGTCATCGGGAAATACATCCACGAATTCCCTTAGAATAGGATGATCATCAAGAGATACCTCTTGACTCTCACCCTCTTCCAAATTAGTAACTGTTGTTGCAAACAGTTTACATCCCTAACGTAAACATCTCTTCAATTGCATAGCATATATAATCCGCAAAGAGATATGTCTTTGAATACCTACGATTTCCACTTTCGCACCTAAATCATTAATGCAACTAACTGTCTTAAGTTGACAGTCAATTACAACATGATAAGATGCTAACCAATCCATACCTAAAACTATATCGTACGATCCTAAGGGAGTAACATATAAATCTACTAAGGTAGTTAACATACCTATTTTAAGGTCACAATCATGTACTAAGTTTTCTACTGCTACTTTCACCCCTGAGGCGAATTCAACTTGCCATTTACCACCTTGCTTTACCACCACAAGACCACAACGTTCAACAATGGTCAGTGAAATAAAGGAGTCAGTGGCTCCAGAATAAAAAAGAATAGACACATTAATACCATGTAACTTACCTGAAGTCTCGACCACCATATTCTGGTGATCGGCTTGGCGGTCATTAACCGCTGCATATACTGTATGTGCTCGCCCTGCATCTCCCACCGTAGGCTCTGAAACTGTAGATCGAGGCCCATAACCAGTAGAACCTCTCATCGGACACTGCCTAGCTATGTGCCCATGCTGCCCACATGAATAACAACCTGTGCCTGTGCCTCTACCAAATCCTCTGCCACCCGAAGGTGCATTGGACTGCTGAAAACTACCCCTGCGGCGATGAAATTTGAGCACTCGTGAAGTGATCCTACTGTGTGCTTGTTGCACCACAGTTATGACCCTTTCCTATTTGAGGACTGTTTTGTTGTTGTGGTTGAGGGTTATTGTTCTTTTGAGGTGTTCTTTGTTGTTGTTGCTGCCCACCCTTTGTGGGTGTCTGTTGGTTCTTGGAAGAACCACCTGTTTGTGCCTATCCACCTCGTGGACTAAAACCTGCTGCAGGAGCACTCCCAATCTGCACTCACATTATTGCTAAAAGCCATAATAAGGTTCTCAAGTATCTGAGCTAGCCTTCTCCATTCACGACTTCCATAGTATTTGGCTCAAAAGGGCACCGGACACCACCGATCTGGTTTAAACCCTTGATGAAGTGTTGTACTAGCATAGGCTCATCATCGCCAATACCGGCATACTGCTTGAGTTCATAGAACCTACGTTCATATTGCTCTATAGAAAGAGCTAACTGGCGTAGATCATGGAACTCGTCATCCCGTCCTTGCCTCTAGTGTTTCAATAGGAACCATGCTCTAAACCTCTCGATAAACATCTCCCAAGACCCACAAAACCAATATCTGTAATGGAGCTTCTACTCCTCACAGAAATTACCTACCATGTAGGCGAATCTTCTCAAGTGCATAATAAGCATGCAGCGCGGTATTGCTACCATAAGGGTGCATGGCCCGAAACATCTACCTAGATCGGTAGCTAGGTCTCAGCCTCTAATCCTCCTCCTAAACCATCAAAGGTAGGAGGGCGTGATCTCAGTAAATCCCTCATATGACCAGCAATGATAGCATCCTGATGTGTTGTGTCCTCTACTCTTCTAGGGGATCTATCCCTCTCTCTCACAACCTCCTGCTCATCTACCTGTCTAGGTCCAAGATGAGCTAGGACCTCCTCTAAAAGTGGACATATCTGAGAACCCTCTACTACTGACTGTTCGGGATTCTGTCCCTCATTTCTCTAACCCATCTGTTCTCCCTGATCACTGTGGTGAGGGCTAGGAGGGGGAGTAACCTGAGGGATTGGCCCACGGCCTCCACCTCGACCTCTACCATGACCTCTTCCTCCTCGCCTAGGCACATTCCTACACAACAATTACGAGTCTTAGATACTATTCAACCAAGGTTATCAGTTGCGACACTACGTACTAGGTCAACCTAATGGGCTCTAGATTACCCAGAGCGTCCAGTGTTTGTAACCTTCGCTCTGATACCAATCTGTAATGCCCCGTCTAAATAACCTAAGAATGTTGCAATAGTGTAAAAAATGTGTAATAATTTTTTTTTTGTATTCATACTAAGTTAATTAATTGCATACATTCTTAGGTTAAGTGACGTTACACTACTTTGAGTTTTCCAAAAGTGACTTAAGTATTTCGCATTGCACATCTAATTAATAACATAAAGATAAACATTACATAATAATAAATTTCCATTCATGTTAACATAATAAAGTACAAACATGTTTTTCCATACATTGCATTTGATATGATATTACAATACTCATCCAACTTGATGAGGTAGTTCAAATAATAGTTACAATTACAATTACATTGTTCACCTCTTATAAATTTGAGGGATGTTTCAAATACAAGTTTACAATAAAAGAAGTACATATAAGTATTCCAAGTGTGAGCTCTCCATCCATGAAGCTCTCGATGCCATGATCAACTGGGGACCCAACAAAGTAAGGTGCACGTTCCACCCAACCATGTGGTACCCGTAGGTCCACCCCCCGTGCTAGGAGATAGTAATAAGGCTACCTAGACCTAATCTACTAACCCTAGACACTAGTACAAACAATCTAATGGTTACATTGCTTCCAGATTTTGACAATTGATTATACCACAAACATTGGGTTAACTGTTATTCTAGGTGGAGTGTCATCACAACGATGCAAAGGTTACCTTGGTGTTTCTTGCTAGGTTCCCGCCCCCAATCCTTGGGTTACCCTGGCAACCTCTTACGAAACCCGACCCCTATTGCATACAGTTGCGGAATCGAATGCCTCTTGAAGAAACAAGACATTGATTTTGCCATTCCAGGCCTTCTCAACTTATACTCATGACTGAAGTAGCTCAAGAGTCATAAGTGAGGCATTAAAATCTTGTTAAATGTTTTTAACCTATCTACTGTGTTCTTTAGTTTTCTCTGACTTACAAACTATTTGTAAGTTACCCTGACACCACTTTGTGTGTCGGCCCTTACAAATAGCCACTCCCCTAAACATAACAAGAGTTTCTAAGTTTACTATCTAGGGTAGACAAGTGCACAATACAACATATAATGCCAAATAAACCACAATAAATGTCACAGTTCCATTCACAAATAACTAGTGCACTACCCTAGTTGTTCTTACATATGATACCACGGTAAAGTTTTATTTCCCAAGAAATACCCACATCTGGAAGACTTAATAACTCATAAAAGAAAAATCCCCATTTTCCCAACACCAATTAAAGCAATACAAGTCTATTATTTGGATATGCTAAATCCATTCAACAATAGAGAGAGAAATTTTTTTTTTTTATGTTTCTTTTACTTAACATCAGTTCTCTACACATTAAATAAAAATACACGTTGAATTCGTAACAAACATAACTATGTAAATAACAATATATTTTGTTTCTCATTTGCCTAATTTCATATTCATATTTTATCATGAAAATTATATAATTCCAAATTATCAATCTATTCCTACATCAAATGTCAAAATAATTTAAAATATCCAATTAAACATAACATTATTTTAATATAATATAATTTACACACACATATATATATATATATATATTTATATAAAATATATATATTAATTTTTAATTTATAATATATATAAATATATTTTATTATATATATATATATTTATATATATATATATATATATTTATTTATATATATATATATATATATATATATTTATATAAAATATATATATTAATTTTTGAATTTCACAAATAATATAAATCAAATTTTATTAAACAACACAAATACAAATTTAAACAATGGTAAACAAAATTCGCATTAAAATTTTTATTAACCAAGCCCTTTCTGGCAACGCACCCGCGGGCCTCCCAGAAGGGTTGGACACAGCCTCAACCAGGGTACTCGCTGCCGAGCAGCGGCCGCCCCCAGAGGGGAAAGGGTGCGCCACTGCCACGGCTGCGTTCAGCAGCCAACAGCTGTGTAGCTTTGGCTGCGATCGCCCCCCCGTGGGTGAAGGGAGGGCTTCGGCCCTTCCAAAATAAACTACTCTGCAATTTTTTTTTTTTAAACAAAAATATCCGAAAATAAAAACCCTCACGTCAATAAATATTTCGCGCATAGAAATTTTTCGTTTTCTAAAATTTTGATTTTCAGTATTGATATATAATTCTATATTTATGTATATTTAATATATATACATATATATATATAAATTAAACATAATTTACACAGTAATAAAATTTTCTGGATATAGATAATTTATTTCAGTGAAACTTTCTACAGAATTAAAAAGTTAATCAATACACACTTTTTTTTTTATATATAACTTCAAATCAATCACAAATCTTAAAAATGATCTACCTTTTAACAAATAATTTAAACTTGAAACCCTCAATGGTTTTACAAATCTTTATATGTAGGTTTTCCTACTAAAAAAAATAAATCTCTGTTTGCCCTATTTGATTTCCTATAATTTTCTTAATTTCACAATTTCACAGAGATTTTCTTTCACTATTTTCCCTAATCTTGTTTTCTTGAAATTCACAGAAAGTTTTTACAAAAGAATTCAAAGAAGAACAAGAATAATAACCAGAGAAATACCTGATTTCCTGTGTTTGAAGATTTGGCTGTTGGAGTGTAACCTCTGCCTGTAGAATGCAAATCCCAAAAAGCTTCTCCAATACAAACCCCAAAATCCACAAGATATTCAATCCAGAGAGATAACAACTTCTAAGAAAATAAAGATTTTACACAGTAAGGGAATTTTTTTGCCAGTGCTCTGATAATTTCCCCGTGAAATTTTTTTGAATAGCCTCTGTAATTTTCCCCGAGATCCAAAATATCCTCTCCGTAACAAATTTTCAACAAACCAAATAAATGCCACTTGCACACTTGTCGAGAAGTTGCAAATATCCTCTCAACAACTTCTCGGCAATTTTTCCCTTTTAATTTTGCATGCAATTTCAATTTTATTAAATTTAAATTTAAAAAAAAATCAATTTTCCATTCACATGTATTTTATTTTATTTTATTTTAATTTTCTAACTTTCCACAATTCAATTAATTTTCAAATGCAGTATAAATTTCACACTTAATAATTTAATATAATTAATTTATTTATTTAATTAAAATAGTTTAATCTTTTAAGATCAACTACTTAACCAAACAAGCTAATTAATGAATTAAATTATTAAGCAAGTAACTTTTACTACATTTAAACATTAATTAAATATTAATAATTTAAAACACAATAATCTAACATTAAAATTAACCAAATTTACTTTTTCAAAACGATTTAGCCAAACAGAAAATACAAGACAAACCTATGACTCAAAACTAAAACAGACAAAGTACTAAGACCAGGGTTAAAGACTAGACTAGGGTTAACTAGACTACTATCTCCCGATCAATGTTTCTGTTGAGTCTTGACACGCTCATACCTGATTACATAGGTGGAATCGGTGTCATGTACCTGCAAATCCTGCAACCAAGCAAATAACATGCATACAAATATATATATATATATATATAAAGCATTAAACAGACACACCGTGCAGAGAAAATCACATATATCATAGGGCACTCGCAAGCGAGTGATGCGATTTCGTTCTCCACACCAATACACTTCACAGAAAACTGACAAAATAAATATTGTTAGTCCATCATAAGCATGTACATATCAATGATCAACTGAAAATAACATCTACGCTAAATCATATCATGTATGAAAACAATAATCACCAAACAAGTATCATCATGTCAGAATAATCCACCATCACTCAAAACCAGCGATCAAAATATCCAATAAAACATCATAAGTCTAACAGTATGAAAAGGTATCAACAGAAAGCATAAGCATAAACGGAGGGGTACTACAATATATATATACATGTTGTACACAACCTTATTTTTATGCAGGAATTGCATGAACAGAGTCTCGATTCCACTTGCTTCGGCAGAACAGGGCGAGCATCAAATTAGCCCAACAAGCATGAAGTTGAAACATAAATGACAAGGAAGTCACCCCGTCCCAAGTTTGTCAACTTGTCTTATGTTTAGTGGTATTGTATGTCTTTGACCTTTGTCATTTTTGTATTTTGTAATAGTTGTTTTGTGTAAGTGTACTTTTGATATTTATTTTATGTTGGTGTGTAGTATGATGTAATTTAAATAATTAAATGATTATAATAAATGTTAATAATAGTTATTGGAATAGTTTATATTAAAATATAAAAGTCTTAAATTAAAATCCATGTAATTTATTAAGGATAAATAAATTGAAAGGTGTAAATTAAATTATTTAAAATTGGTATTTTGATAATTTAATAAAAATAGCATGTTGAAGATAATTAATGTAATAAAATAATTAAATAAGTTAAATTGTGTGAATTGCAAGTATAAATTTGCAAAAATCAAAATTAAAACAAAAAGTGTTGTTGAATAGAAAAAAAATCAATAAAAGAAGAAAATGACCAATGAATGTTGAGATTTTTGGCTAAAGGTGATGAAATAGAAAACTTCTTTTAATTCTGATTTTTTGGAATTTTCAAAAAAGAAGAAGATATTTTTTTATTTAATAGAAAAATGGAGAGGTTTTCATTCACGGGAAAATTGACAAAAGCTTAAAAAATAATGAGTTTTGGAAATTGGCATCCTCTCTTGTTTTCTCTGAATAATTTGTTTCTCTTTCATTGTTGTGGAAGAGAGGATCTTTTGAATTAAAATTTTAGATTAGAAAATTGATCAAGGAAACTGGTGGAGAAGTTCTGAAGAGAGAAAGGGGAACTCTTCGAAAAGGTTGTTTGGAATCAAAAAAAGTTTCTTCAATTCTTCAGCAAGCGTAGGACTCCGGGGTCCATTCTATTTCTTCGATTTTTCTAAATTAGTAAAAATATGTATCTTTGTACAAGAAAATTCTTTTGGGTAGCAAACAAATGAGAGAAAATTATTTTAATCTCTGAAGATGTTCTGTATTTTTATAATTCTGCTATGGAAAAGATTGATTCCCCTTTTGAAATAAATGGTTTACATATTTATTCATATATTCAAATATATATATATATATATATACTTGTGAAAATATATGTATATATATATTTACATACATATTATATATATATATATAAATATATTGTGTTTATTTTATAGAGAAGAAAATTTAAAATTGGGGGGTTCTTATTTAGATTGCTCTCATCAATTTAATTAGTTGCTGAAAATCTCATATTTATCTTAAGAATCTAGGGTCCTCTGAAAAGGAAAAAAAATTTGTAAATCTATCCAGTTTAAAATTGGGTGATTCTATATTTATGTAGAAATTAAATCTATGATATATATATATATATAAGTATATATATATATATATATATAAGTATATATATACACTTTTATATATATACTTATATATATTTATATATATACATATATATATTTATATATATACATATATATATATATACATATATTTTACTGAGGGGCGAATTATACTGCGTCCACACTGTATTTTTTTATGGTAATAAATTTTAGGTTGATGGGGGGGAGGGGTCGGCTAGGCTGCACCCTCCCTCTTCCCCTCTCTTGGCGCATAAGTGCGGGGCTTGGGTACTACGCAATAGCCAAAGGCATCGCCCCACCCATGCCTATAAATTTGTTTTAATTTATATTTATATAAATATATAAATATATATATATATATATATATATATATATATATATTATATATATATATATTTATATAAATATATATAGTATATATATATATTTATATATATATGTGGTTTTATATATATACCTTTAGTAGGTAAATAAAAAAAAAAATTATGGTTGCTTTGAGCCAAAAAATAAAACAGAATGATATAAATACATATATTTTATATATATAAAAAAAATAAAAAAATGTAAGATATATTGATTCTTTTGTGATTGTGAAATTATGAATTTCAACTATGATGGTTAATGGAGAAGGCAAATTATATATTTTTGTCAAAATTATTATTGAACTTTTATTTCAAGATTGCATTGAGAAAAATGGAGATCATAAAATGGAATTAAACAATTTGTTGATTTTGGATTTGCAAAAACAATGTGCGAAAATTAATATGTTATTCTAAGTTATGAAATCCTATGAATTTGTTTGGGTTTTCTTTTTACCATTATATTATTGTTTTGGCTTTTCGATGTGGGAACCTAGTTGATTTTAAGAACCCATTTATGGATGTTGTGAACCTTAGGCTTCCAGAGGCTTGATTTTATTGTTAGTCAATAATCCTCATTTTATGTGCTCTTGATGTAGCAAGATATTGCTATCATTATTTTGAAAGGGTTGTATGAGATTTTGTTGAGACTCTGTTTGTGTCCTTTTAGCGAGATGGGTAATGCGTCGCATGTCATCTGTTGAGACTTAATGCTTTGTTCTATATGGTACAAACCTTGATTTTGAATATGTTTTGGGGTCTCCAGGGAGAGTGGCTCTTTGTGGGGGCCGGTGCCTCAAAAGGAGGAAAGGCTAAGGATAACCCACGTCAGAGTTAGATTAACAAGTGAAAACCTAATAATAGAACTTAGGGGGATGGGTAGTAATAACATAATAAGATAATCTTGGATACCTTGACTATCCATTAGGGCTTTCATAGACTAATGGTAGACTGAGAAGGTCGTGGTTGGCAAGGTCGTTACCTCATCTTCTTGAGAGGTTAACGGCTCCGCATGAGTCACCCTATGGGGCCGAAGCCTCAAGTAGGAGGAAGGGCCAGGATAACTATAGATGGGGGCCGATGCCTCATGTTGGAGGAAGGGCCAGGATAACCCATGTAGGCTATGCGATGACACTCTCCACTAGTTTCCCTTATGCTTTGTTTTCTTACTTGCAGTTAACCCATGTAGGCTATGCGATGACACTCTCCACTAGTTTCCCTTATGCTTTATTTTCTTACTTGCCTCTGGGACTGGTTAATGGTTGTTGCCTTTGATTTATTTATGATGTGTTTTATGGCCTTGCATTTATTTGATTGGATCTTGGTTGTCGTTTATGATCTATGTAATCTCTTATTGTTGCTATTGGAGTTACTGTTACTATTTTATTCTTTATTGGAGTTAGTCTTGTTGGAATTCTTGGTTACGGTCACTTCCTTGTAACCTCTGAGCACAGGGGGTGGGTTTTTCTAAAACCCACGTGGTCGAGTGGAATGTGCTCCGCACTCATTGGGTTCCCCATCAACATTCATTCTACACAGGATCCTTCAGATGGAGCTTGTACCGGTTATTCATCTTGTATTTCAGATATTCCTTGTATGATCTATCTATCCCACATGTATAGGAGGTTTTGTAACGCTCTGTTGTGCGAGCCCCAAAGGACAATAAAACAATAATTACAACACAATTTTTTTTTTTAAGGATAACATAACATACATGCAATACACATTAAGTCATGACATG
Source organism: Sequoia sempervirens (assembly GCA_007258455.2). Taxonomy (NCBI): domain Eukaryota; kingdom Viridiplantae; phylum Streptophyta; class Pinopsida; order Cupressales; family Cupressaceae; genus Sequoia; species Sequoia sempervirens. The sequence goes on along the minus strand of VDFB02353493.1, from coordinate 11,382,889 downwards.
AATTTCATTTAAGTAGATTCATTAACACATACATCCCTTGGGGTACACGAGGAGTCATTATGAGACTTAGATCCACACAACGACAATAAAGAATAAAAGCCAAAGATATAATCCATAACAAAGTAAACATTAACAAATGTAACACATACATGAAGATTCATTGATAAGAAACCATCTATGTACATAAATACAACATATGCATAATTAACCTAACACATTGAATAGCAATTGCCACGGCCAATATCCACACCGAGTTTAACATTACATTATAGTACAATGTTCTAGAGGTACAATGATACAACAGTGTTTTCGAACATGAATGAAAACCATACAACAAGAATCATGATGCAAATGAATAGATGAATACACAGTATCATAACTGGCTCCCAAGACAAATACAACTCTGGAGTCACTGCAACAGCACCAATCCGCACCTCTCGATCCTCGACTGGGGACCCAATGGGGTGCTTAGCACGTTCCACCTGACCATGTGAGTCCGAAGACCCACCCCCCGTGCTAAGGGGCTGACAAGAAAGAGACCACAACCAAGAACATCCAAACAGGGAACCACAAGACTCAACAACATACAAAAGTATCATAAAACTCAAGGATTACAAGAGTCAACATAATAACTTAAAGTCACAAATCCCATCACATAAATCAAAGCAATGACCAATAAACAAGTAACCAAATGATGATCATTAGACACTTCCAAATCAAACTGAATAAACATAATACAATTCCAAATTGCAATTAAACAATACAATAACATCATATCACAGTACCAAAAAGAGTACAAGGTCATAAATCAATATCAATGAGATCATACAAGACCACAAAGTACACCAAAGATGTATCAAGGCAATACTCCATATATCAAAAAAAAGTCCATTCAACCTCAATCTAAACCAACTCCCATAATATACTTCCAGAGGAACACAATAAAGTAAAACACATGGGCAACTAGGGGAGAGTGTCATCGCATAGTCCTACATGGGCTATCCTATGCTCTTCCTCCCAACTGGAGGCATCGGTCCCATCTATGGCTATCCTATGCCCTTCCTCCCAACTGGAGGCGCCGGTCCATAGGGTGACTCATGGGAGCCATAAACCTCTCGTGAAGACGAGGTCATGACCTTGCCAACCACTGCCTTCTCAGCCTTCCATTAGTCTGTGAAAGCACTGATGAAGATGACACATCCATTTTTAAATCTTATAATGATATTACTACCCAACCCTCCTAAGTTAATTATTAGGTTTTCACTTGATTACCAACTCACTTGTGAGTTATCCTATGCCCTTCCCCTTAAACGGGGCACCGGCCCCCACGAGGAGCCACTCTCCCTAGAGACCCAACAACATAAAAACCAAGGGTTGTACCATCATAATTTGAACAAAGAATCACAACATAAAAGCATGTGAGGCATTACCCATCTCGCTAACAAGTACAAAATCAGAGTCTCAACAATTCTCGTACAGCCCTTTCAAAATCCTGATACCAAAACACTTTCCCCTTCAAGGGCACATACAAGGAGGGACATTGACCAACAATAAAAATAAGCCTCTGGAAGATTCTCAAAAATTTTACACTAGAGTTTCCCCATCAAAGAACTGACAACAATAATTGCAAGGCCACAAGAACTATTTCAATTCAAATATAATGAGTGAATACATCAAAATAAGATCAACAACTCCATTCAAACAACATCAACATCTTTGATATGAAGTAACTCAAAAAACCAAGGGAAACCTCTATTTTCTACTCTCAGAATACCCATAACTCAAAGAAATTTTCAATTTGACTCATTAACAACTCAAGCAGAACCATCAATCATGACAATGATAACATTAACCGATTTACCATATAGGGTAAAGAACGAAAGAAAACATATGGTTTCCCAACGAATAGCAACATAAATTAAATGAGAGAAAATATCCAACTCAAAATCAACTCACAAAAAGTCACATCGAAAGGGTCTATCAAAAAAATCCATAAAACCACACATTCAAATACAATATAACCATTCATTCAATAAGAAGTAATTTGAAACAATCTAAAAAGAACATTATTTTAAAGATCAATCATTTCCAACCTTTAAGGATATCACAATATTGTGAAGTGAAGATATAATTTGATGTTTTTAAGCCATAAGACACTAATCACAAATCAACAATGGTGTCACCTCAAATAGGGAAACGCAAAAGAAAATTAACCTTTAATTCAACAAAATCACTTAATAAAACCTAAAGCCACCAACTAGGTATTCCACGGGAGACCTCAATTTTCTCCTCACAAGAACCCCCTTAAAGTGGTACGCAAATCACCTTCATAGCAATGACAACAATTATCTATTCACAGTTCCAAATAAAAGAACCAACCTACTTAATGACTAAAACAATTACCATCTCAAGATTCTAAATAAGTATCCAAAAAGAGAACTTACAAATCAACCTCTAAATGAATATAAAGGAAGTCAATTTTCAAAAGATTAAAATCCCATTTCACCAATAACCTATCCAATTCAAGAATACCCTAATCAATCTCTAGTCATGCCCATACATTTAAATTTCTCCTGTCATCTATCAACATAATTGAAAACTACTTAATAGTTGGGTAGTTAACTCATTATTATTTCATAACTACTTATGTCCAACACATTATTTCCATTTTCCTTTCATCATACTAACTTAACACTCACTTCCAATATTTAAATTAATTGTGAAAACCATTTAAGATCAATTGTCTATACTTGAAAATGACAATAATAACAATACTCTAAATACTTAAACTACAAATTAGAGCTTACCACCTTAAAATCTTAAATCTATCTAAATAATTCACACACATAAATACCTTTTAAAAACCACTACATATTTATATATTTTAATTCTTTTTGAGGAGGAAATATAAAAAGAGAATAGATCATTTCTAAGAATCCAACAAGTCTACAAGACTCAACCTCATAAAACGATAACTTATTTAATTCCAAAATAAATTCCATAATAAATTCTTTTCCCAAAATATTCACACTAAAACAAGAATTAAATAAACAATGCTGTCATATATTCATAAATTGATTTTTCTACTAAATTATCCTCTCAAAGTTGTAATTTAATAAATCAATAACAAAAACAAACATATTTCTTTCTATTTTATTATTTCTACTATAACTAGATTTTGTTTTATTTTAACCAGAAAAAGAAACAGAATATTTATTGACAAAATTAAATGGTTACAACAACAGTTAAATCAGTGAAATCTGAATAAATGAGTTAATAAATATATATACAAATATAAATATATATATATACATACATATATATATACATGCATATATATATATAAAAGTAAATTGCACAGTAAATAAAAATAGAATTCGCGTTTTCCAAAATTAAACATATACAATACGAATGGGGAAATTTTAACCCATAAAATTGCGGAGTACCGGCTCGGCAGTGGTGTCACACGGTACAGCCAAGGCCGAACCACCACATAGCCACAATATATAATACCAAAACATAATACTATGAACAGTGCCGACGGGTAAATAACGAGTTTCAACAAATTTAATTTTCATTCAATATTTTTACATATGTATAAATATATATGTGTATATATATATATTTATATATATATATCTATATATATATATATATATATAGGAATTTGAACATTTCGAAATCAGGGAAAAATAATCACTATTCTCTGAACAAGAGAAATATTTTATAACATACATGCATAACAAGAATATCATAATCCCATAAATTCATTGAAAGGAAATTGCTCTTTAAACATATATGTATATTTTTTTTTTTTTAAAATGAAACAACAGAAATACAGTTCATTTCCAGATTTCAAACAAAATCCCTTTTCAATAAACAACAACCCATAACCCCTCAGAAATTCCATTTTAACAAATAACAATCCCAATTCTCAGTTAAATTTTCATTGATTAAACAATAACCCCAATAGATTTTCTTTCCACAAACATTTGATTTCCAACCCCAGATGAAAATTTCATACACAGAAAACAATTTCTATTTTATTTGATGCTACCGAAAATAAATAATTAAAATGAAAAGAACCTAACGTCCTATGTTTGAAGAAGATTTGTAGAAGCTTAATCCCTCTCACAGAACCAATTCCTCACTGTCGATTGTTCTCAGCAACAAATCCCCCAAATTCTCCTTCAAACCCAACCTTCTTCTTTTATGATTTCTCCAGAAAACATAACAAGAATGTAGTGTTGAAAACAAAATTTCTCCAAAATTCCAACAACCCCCCCACAAACAAAGAAAACCCCTTCTTAAAATCAATACCCAGGAAACCCTTCCAATTTCCTCTTCCCATGAATACCAGACGTCACATTTCAAGAAATAAATCAAAATAATTATTAATCCTTAATCCCTTTTGTTGCCTTTTTCATGTATTTACATTTCATTTTCTTTTATCAATCATTTGATTAAAAATTAAATAAACTTAAATCCACAAAATTGAACTTTTATTTATATATATATATATATTCATCATCTCCATAATACTTTATTAAATAATTACTTTCATTTTAAAATAATTAAAATCAACCATTTGAAAGATTCAAAATAAATGTAATATTTTTACCACTACTACTAATATTTATCTATTGCTTTATTTATTTATTTTTCATATTCCCCAGTTCTCTTCGACTTCCAAATGCTCTATAGGTGTAGTTTCATTTCTTGCTTTAAAACACTTCAGCTTCTTATCTCCTTATCCATTTAATTTTCTTATTATAATAATTATTTTTTCAAGATTATTTTGTTCATAATTATTATTAACTTCAATAATTTAAATCAATTTATCTAATAATATCACTTTTATTTTTAACGAATTATTTTAATTTGATCATTTGTTCTAAATCATTTGATTTAATTTAATTGATTATTATTTTAATTTATAATCATATTTTAAATAACTTTGCAAATCACTTATGATTTAATTAATTATTTAAACATGACTACTAATGTATGATATTTTTCACACAATTAAATAACACAGTAATCAATGAAACACACACAAATACTCACACACAAGTCCAAAACAACCGACACAAAGGGGCATTACATCCTCCCCCCCCTTAGACATCGACTTACTCCTGGAAGTCGAGCTCAATCATAAACATGGTAACACAACAATATTAATGATCATAAGCACATCAACACCATAAATTAAAACATCAATTATACGTCACCAAGTAAGCAATGAAGATTAAACACAACAAAAATAAGGAAAGGATACCAAAACAAAAATGGTGACGAGGTTGCAACCAGACCAAATTGGTCAAACACCAGGACAGATGATGAACTAGGTTGGGGAAACTTTCTTGTCAGCTCCTATGTTCAACGTCAAACCCATTGGGTGTATATAATGCTCGCCCTGTCTTGACAATGCAGGTGGAATTGAGAATTAGTTCTTGCAATCCTGCATGCAAACAACCGTTGTGCACAATACATATATATATATCACAAATACATCGTGAGAGGAAATCCCAGCATAGTAGGGCACTCACGAGCGAGTGATACCACACTGTCCCTCCCACCAAACCACACATAATAGTCAAAACAATTCTAGTAACTCGTAAACAGTTTGCTTCCTATTAGTTAGGCATAAACCTAATTCATCTACTATATCAAAATGAATTACTACTTGACATTATAAGTATCTATACCTGCATATTACAATTACATTACCTTCGTCACTATGCTTTCTGAAACCCACTTCCTGTAAATCAAAAGCTACCATAGAGCATTGCACATTAGTACCAATAATTCAAGTTGCATCTTAGCCTTAGGATACTATATTCTGCTAAAAATCATAGAATAATTATCCACAAAACCTCACATCTTCGTTAAAACTCATAATTTTTACACAAAGAACTCCACTTTAACCATTATTCAACACCAAATCTCACATCAATTTCAATAAAAGGGTAAAATTTTACACCTTCACAAATTCAAGAAAACATAATTCATCACTCAAGGACAACAAAATCGCAGATTCCACGCACACTTGACATATTCACACACATAAAACACATCACCAAAAACACATCACACTAAAACTCAAGGGTCCATAGAGCATCCTCGACAGGAATGATATCGGTGCATTGCACACTACACCGAGGGTCCTATCCTTTCCCATCAGTTTCCTGCACCATCGACCTGACACCGGTTAACAGAAGAAACTCAGGTTCACAACAATAACAAAAGAAAAGTAAAACTCAAGACTCACGGTTCTAAGCGCAAGGTTACATAGTGAGCACACATAGTGCCCAGTGTATGAACCTATGCTCTAATACCATGTTGTAACACCCCGTCATGCGAACCCCAAAGGACAATAAAACAATAATTACAGCACAATTTTTTTTTTTAAGGATAACATAACATACATGCAATACACATTAAGTCATGACATGAATTTCATTTAAGTAGATTCATTAACACATACATCCCTTGGGGTACACGAGGATTCATTACGAGACTTAGATCCACACAACGATAATAAAGAATAAAAGCCAAAGATATAATCCATAACAAAGTAAACATTAACAAATGTAACACATACATGAAGATTCATTGATAAGAAACCATCTGTGTACATAAATACAACATATGCATAATTAACTGAACACATTGAATAGCAATTGCCACGGCCAATATCCACACCGAATTTAACATTACATTACAGTACAATGTTCTAGAGGTACAATGATACAACAGTGTTTTTGAACATGAGTGGAAACCATACAACAAGAATCATGATGCAAATGAATAGATGAATACACAGTATCATAACTGGCTCCCAAGACAAATACAACTCTGGAGTCGCTACAACAGCACCAATCCGCACCTCTCGATCCTCGACTGGGGACCCAATGGGGTGCTTAGCACGTTCCACCTGACCATGTGAGTCCGAAGACCCACCCCCCGTGCTAAGGGGCTGACAAAAAAGAGACCACAACCAAGAACATCCAAACAGGGAACCACAAGACTCAACAACATACAAAAGTATCATAAAACTCAAGGATTACAAGAGTCAACATAATAACTTAAAGTCACAAATCCCATCACATAAATCAAAGCAATGACCAATAAACAAGTAACCAAATGATGATCATTAGACACTTCCAAATCAAACTGAATAAACATAATATAATTCCAAATTGCAATTAAACAATACAATAACATCATATCACAGTACCAAAAAGAGTACAAGGTCATAAGTCAATATCAATGAGATCATACAAGACCACAAAGTACACCAAAGATGTATCAAGGCAATACTCCATAAATCAATAAAAGTCCATTCAACTTCAATCTAAACCAACTCCCATAATATACTTCCAGAGGAACACCATAAAGTAAAACACATGGGCAACTAGGGGAGAGTGTCATCGCATAGTCCTACATGGGCTATCCTATGCTCTTCCTCCCAACTAGAGGTGTTGGTCCCATCTATGGCTATCATGTGCCCTTCCTCCCAACTGGAGGTGCCGGTCCATAGGGTGACTCATGCGGAGCTGTAGACCTCTCGTGAAGACGAGGTCACGACCTTGCCAACCACGGCCTTCTCATCCTTCCATTAGTCTGCACAAGCACTAATGAAGATGAGGTGTCCATTTTTAAATCTTATAATGATATTACTACCCAACCCTCCTAAGTTAATTATTAGGTTTTCACTTGATTACCAACTCACTCGTGCATTATCCTGTACCCTTCCCCTTAAACGGGGTGTTGGCCCCCACGAGGAGCCACTCTCCCTAGAGACCCAACAACATAAAAACCAAGGGTTGTACCATCATAATTTGAACAAAGAATCACAACATAAAAGCATGTGAGGCATTACCCATCTCGCTAAGTACAAAATCAGAGTCTCAACAATTCTCGTACAACCCTTTCAAAATCCTGATACCAAAACACTTGCCCCTTCAAGGGGACATAAAAGGAGGGACATTGACCAACAATAAAAATAAGCCTCTTGAAGATTCTCAAAAATTTTACACTAGAGTTTCCCCATCAAAGAACTGACAACAATAATTGCAAGGCCACAAGAACTATTTCAATTCAAATATAATGAGTGAATACATCAAAATAAGATCAACAACTCCATTCAAACAACATCAACATCTTCGATACGAACTAACTCGGAAAACCAAGGGAAACCTCTATTTTCTACTCTCAGAATACCCATAACTCAAAGAACTTTTCAATTTGACTCATTAACAACTCAAGCAGAACCATCAATCATGACAATGATAACATTAACCAATTTACCATATAGGGTAAAGAATGAAAGAAAACATATGGTTTCCCAACGAATAGCAACATAAATTAAATGAGAGAAAATCTCCAACTCAAAATCAACTCACGAAAAGTCACATCGAAAGGGTCTATCAAAACAATCCATAAAACCACACATTCAAATACAATATAACCATTCATTCAATAAGAAGTAATTTGAAACAATCTAAAAATAACATTATTTTAAAGATCAATAATTTCCAACCTTTAAGGAAATCACAATATTGCGAAGTGAAGATATAATCTGATGTTTTTAAGGCATAAGACACTAATCACAAATCAACAATGGTGTCACCTCAAATAGGGAAACGCAAAAGAAAATCAACCTTTAATTCAACAAAATCACTTAATAAAACCAAAAGCCACCAATTAGGTATTCCACGGGAGACCTCAATTTTCTCCTCACAAGAACCCCCTTATAGTGGTACGCAAATCACCTTCATAGCAATGACAACAATTATCTATTCATAGTTCCAAATAAAAGAACCAACCTACTTAATGACTAAAACAATTACCATCTCAAGATTCTAAATAAGTATCCAAAAAGAGAACTTACAAATCAACCTCTAAATGAATATAAAGGAAGTCAATTTTCAAAAGATTAAAATCCCATTTCACCAATAACCTATCCAATTCAAGAATACCCTAATCAATCTCTAGTCATGCCCATACATTTAAATTTCTCCTTTCATCTATCAACATAATTGAAAACTACTTAATAGTTGGGTAGTTAACTCATTATTATTTCATAACTACTTATGTCCAACACATTATTTCCATTTTCCTTTCATCATACTAACTTAACACTCACTTCCAATATTTAAATTAATTGTGAAAACCATTTAAGACCAATTGTCTATACTTTAAAATGACAATAATAACAATACTCTAAATACTTAAACTACAAATTAGAACTTACCACCTTAAAATCTTAAATCTAACTAAATAATTCACACACATAAATACCTTTTAAAAACCACTACATATTTATATATTTTAATTCTTTTTGAGGAGGAAATGTAAAAAGAGAATAGATCATTTCTAAGAATCCAACAAGTCTACAAGACTCAACCTCATAAAACGATAACTTATTTAATTCCAAAATAAATTCCATAATAAATTCCTTTCCCAAAATATTCACACTAAAACAAGAATTAAATAAACAATGCTGTCATATATTCATAAATTGATTTTTCTACTAAATTATCCTCTCAAAGTTGTAATTTAATAAATCAATAACAAAAAGAAATAGATTTCTTTCTATTTTATTATTTCTACTATAACCAAATTTTGTTTTATTTTAACCAGAAAAAGAAACTGAATATTTACTGACAAAATTAAATGGTTACAGCAACAGTTAAATCAGTGAAATCTGAATAAATGAGTTAATAAATATATATACAAATATAAATATATATATATACATACATATATATATACATGCATATATATATATAAAAGTAAATTGGCACAGTAAATAAAAATAGAATTCGTGTTTTCCAAAATTAAACATATACAATACGAATGGGGAAATTTTAACCCATAAAATTGCACGAGAGTAACGCCCGGCCCTGAGCAGTCTACGGACTACTCATGGCAGTCCTTCGGACTATCGTGGACAGTCTGCAGACTGTCACACGGTACCGGTCGGCGGTGTGGTGGGTACAGTCAAGGCCGAACCACCACATAGCCACAATATATAATACCAAAACATAATACTATGAATAGTGCCGACGGGTAAATAACGAGTTTCAACAAATTTAATTTTCATTCAATATTTTTACATATGTATAAATATATGTGTATATACATATATATATATATCTAATATATATATATATATATAGGAATTTGAACATTTCGAAATCAGGGAAAAATAATCACTATTCTCTGAACAAGAGAAATATTTTATAACATACATGCATAACAAGAATATCATAATCCCATAAATTCATTGAAAGGAAATTGCTCTTTAAACATATATGTATATTTTTTTTTAAAAACGAAACAACAGAAATACTGTTCATTTCTAGATTTCAAACAAAATCTCTTTTCAATAAACAACAGCCCAGAACCCCTCAGAAATTCCATTTTAACAAATAAAAATCCCAATTCCCAGTTAAATTTTCATCGATTAAACAATAACCCCAATAGATTTTCTTTCCACAAACATTTGATTTCCAACCCCAGATGAAAATTTCATACACAGAAAACAATTTCTATTTTATTTGATGCTACCAAAAATAAATAATTAAAATGAAAAGAACCTGGCGTCCTGTGTTTGAAGAAGATTTGTAGAAGCTTAATCCCTCTCGCAGAACCAATTCCTCGCTGCCGATTGTTCCCAGCAACAGATCCCCCAAATTCTCCTTCAAACCCAACCTTCTTCTTTTATGATTTCTCTAGAAAACAGAACAAGAATGCAGTGTTGAAAACAAAATTTCTCCAAAATTCCAACAACCCCCCCACAAACAAAGAAAACCCCTTCTTAAAATCAATACCCAGGAAACCCTTCCAATTTCCTCTTTCCGTGAATACCAGAGGTCACATTTCAAGAAATAAATCAAAATAATTATTAATCCTTAATCCCTTTTGTTGCCTTTTTCATGTATTTACATTTCATTTTCTTTTATCATGCATTTGATTAAAAATTAAATAAACTTAAATCCACAAAATTGAACTTTTATTTTTATATATATATATTCATCATCTCCATAATACTTTATTAAATAATTACTTTCATTTTAAAATAATTAAAATCAACCATTTGAAAGATTCAAAATAAATGTAATATTTTTACCACTACTACTAATATTTATCTATTGCTTTATTTATTTATTTTTCATATTCCCCAGTTCTCTTCGACTTCCAAATGCTCTATAGGTGTAGTTTCATTTCTTGCTTTAAAACACTTCAGCTTCCTATCTCCTTATCCATTTAATTTTCTTATTATAATAATTATCTTTTCAAGATTATTTTGTTCATAATTATTATTAACTTCAATAATTTAAATCAATTTATCGAATAATATCACTTTTACTTTTAACGAATTATTTTAATTTGATCATTTGTTCTAAATCATTTGATTTAATTTAATTGATTATTATTTTAATTTCTAATCATATTTTAAATAACTTTGCAAATCACTTATGATTTAATTAATTATTTAAACATGACTACTAACATATGATATTTTTCACACAATCAAATAACACAGTAATCAATGAAACACACACAAATACTCACACACAAGTCCAAAACAACCGACACAGAGGGGCATTACAGGTTTTATTGTATCTCATGTATTGTGAGCATGTAATGTATTAAAAGATGATGTATTGTAAATGCACCCTTGTAATCATTCATGATTTATGAGATTTATTATGGTTTGTATCATGTGATGTATTTATACTTATGCTTAAGGATATATGTATGTTATCTTTTGTAAATGGCTATTTTAATGTCTATGATGGATGTAAGAATAGTTAAGTTAATTAGCTTTATTTGTATCTTTCGTTATGGGTTGGTTTTATGCGATGTGACCTCGCGTGCCCCAAAGGATTTAGATGTTCATGATGTTATCATGTAATGTAATTATGTTTAATGGTTCATTATATGTTTACTTTGTATTATTCTTTTAAAAAAAATAAAAAATGTGTGTGCATTGTTATTGTCCTTTGGGGTTTGCACGACAGGCGTTACAAATTCTATGACATCTTTGGAAGATGTTCCATATAAAATTTGAAATGATCCTTACCTATAGATTGACTCACTAAGTTGTTGAATACAAATTCAACTTACACTAGTAGGGTGATCCCACAATAGTGTGTCCTAGTTTTTGGTCTAAGTGTGATGCCCAAAATAAATACTTTTTAGTATTTTTAATCCATTTCAATTATAGAGAACAAATGATCAATAATTTAAGGATGATATAAATTAATGATCTACTTAGTGAAATTTTCAAATTGTAATTTAATAAAAATAAAAAACGATTATTTCTATCATTTTTTTATTTTTATTGAGTGTCATTATTCTATTATATATATATATAATAAGTTTTTCCTTTTTCATTGAAATAAGGACATAAAAGGACATAAATATGGAATGCAATGTAGTTAATAAATATTTTTCTAACAATGTTTATTATTTTTCCTAGTGTCATGAATAGAGGTAATTGCTTTTTCCTAATGGACCTACATTCATTATAAAATTATGAAATATATAATATACAAGAAAAAATAATATATATTATAAAATTTGGAAATCTAACACTAAGGGATACATATCTATAAAATGGTATTTCCAAATGATGGATTTGATCTCCCAAAATGTGAAGGGTTGATGCAAGAAGTTGGGTCCACAAAAAGTTCAAAAAGTGGAAGTGTTCTTGTCAGGGATAACTTTAAGAAACCCCCCCCCCCTCGACGAAGGTGTAAAATCCTGGTGAATCTGTTCTTTTATTTGAAAATAAATATTAATTTTCTTGGTGAATCTATGCACATTATTAAAAAAATTGTAAAATCTTAGCGAATCTTAATGAATAATTGGTAAAAATAATAATAACAGTGGCAAATTCTAGCGAATAATCACTAAAAATATTAATTACAATGATGAATCTCCGCTTTAAAAATTTGCATAGTTGGTTGGTGCAATTCCCCCATATATTTTTTATTTTTTGTAATATTGAAGTAGGGGCCCGGGGGCGGCAGCCACCGGCGGGGTCAAGGGGGCAGAGCCCCCTTTGTGGGGGTCAAGTGGGAAATTCCCCCTCGTGGGGTCTGGGGATAGTGGCCCTGACGCACTCCTGTCGTGATACAAGCAGGATCGAGGGGCAGAGCCCCTCGTCACCAAGCGTAAATTCACTATCGAAAACGCATTGGAGCAGACACAGATTAAGTATTTTTTAAAAATATCACTTTAAAATTAAGGCTAAATGAAAAGTGAAATTTTTACCATTAATTAGCTTTTTAATCAAATGGTTGCAGGTTGATTCTGCGCCCTAATAAACACGTTCCTTTTAAAAGGCTTGTTGAGGCCCGAAATTTATTTTGGTCTAATTCTGCACCCTAATATGCACGTTCCTTTTAAAAGGCTTTTTGAGGCCCAAAATTTGTTTTGGTCCACATGATTAGGTTTAATCGTGTGGACCAAAACAAATTTCGGGCCTCAACAATCCTTTTAAAAAGTACGCGCGTATTAGGGTGTGAAATCAACTTGCAGCCATCTAATTAAAATGATAATCGATGATTTGATGGCAATAAATTAAAACCCTATTCAAGGCTAAAATATCCCTAAAATTAAATGGTAATTTAGTATTATGGCAATATTACCCCAAAATTAATGGTAGTAATATAATATTACTGGCGAATTTAATTAATATTTGTAATTATAGTATAAATTACTGGCGAATCGGTTCCAATGACGCATCATTTACATAGGCGAATTAATCGAGATGAAATTATTTTTTTTGTAAAAACCTAGCGATTCAACATCATTTTTAGCTTGTACTATTCGCCATTTCTAGAGGTCTCGATTTTAATTATTCGCCAATTGGCGAAGATTCGCCACTAAATTTTTCCCTAGTTCTTGTTGTTTTTCAGATTTTGTCACACTTGGACTGAAAATTTGAGGCACTTATACAATGAATCAAAAAAAATTTAGTAATATCAAATTTTGAATTTTGAATCTAGTTTCTAAATATGTAATTTATTCAAATACCTAGATGATAGAAATTAAATTTTGATAGGGATGTATAAAAACCACTTTTTAAAAGTCATTTTTTTACCATACCATGCACGTGTACGGACACCACTTTTTGACCCAAATAAAATTATTATGCTAATTCCTTTTGAGGAAAGAGATCTAACAACATGAAGATTGATGAGGATATTCTTTTGTAATTTTTTTTGAATTTTTTTTATTAAATTTTTATTGGTCTTAATTGCTATTTTTAAAAATCAACGTGTACGAACAACATAGTTGGACCTAAACTAAACATTTTTTGAATTTTTTTTTTCATTGTGTAAAGAATTGTCTGAAGATTAATGTCATATAATTTTTTTTACAAGAAACTTAACCAAAAAAAAGTTATTAAAAAATAAAAAAAAGCCTGATATTTCAAGTTTATGGACTAGTTTGCTTAGAAATTAATTAAGAAATAACAAATATAATCCAATCTTAATAAAAATTATATATTTGGAAACTAGACATCATGTTCTCTAATGGGTTTTAATTTCATAGATTGATTCAGAAAAAAAGTTCATTAGCCATATTGCCAAAGTTGGACATTCTTCTTGAATCTGCCTTAGTTTTTTAGTTGCAGGTCAAAGGCTAAGGGTTGGGTTGCCAAGCCTTTCCCGAGCCTAAAACCGAGGCAACATGTGGGTTGGGGATTCTAAATTTTAAAAATGCGTACATGTGTTACAAAACACATGCGTGTTCTTAATTTTTTTAATAAATGACTTGCACGTGTTATAAAACGTGTACGCGTTATACGACGCATACACGTTATAATGAGTACACATTTTTTAGCTCATATGCATTTTTTTAGGCTCGAGTACCCGATGCTAACGCATACGCATTTTTTGCGAGATTTTTTTTTGGCCGAAACTTCCCCTCTTCATGGACCCAACTTCTTGCTTTTACCCTAAAACAAAATCATAATTTAGTCAACATTTTGATAGGTAAGGATGAGACATTATTGCTAGTTTGATTTGAGCATAGGAGAATTCTATACAAGTGGGTTTTATGTAGTATACTTCAATCAAATCCACATAGATGGAATTCATTCATACTTAAATGGTTAATTTTTAAAAATAAATTGTAATTTTGGCCAAAAAATAGGATGTCTTAGAAGTGGGATGCACTATTATGCGATTAACCACCAATAAAATATTACACTACATTGGTCTATCTTCCACCAAAATTAGGACATTTATTAGACTCCTATTAACAACCTCTTTCTAACCATATTTCTATAGATGGTATGCAAAACCATACTTTAGTTGTGTTCCAAGGCTCTTCCAAAAAATGCACCAAAAATGATATAAGAATTTAATATCCCTATATGAGCTGATACTTTGCAACAATACATGTATCCTCATAACTTCTTTGAAGAATATATTTTCAATATTGGAATCATTATTCGTCTTTTAGAAATGAATGAAATGCATCGTTTTTAAAAACCTATCTAAAAATAATATGATTGAATCACTACCCTTAGACCCTAGCAATCCATGGATAAAATAAATAAAATGTTCTTCTTAAAGTTTCTTTAAAATATCCAACATTGATTATATAAACCTTTATTCTAGGAAACACCTCTCAAAATATAGTATATTATATCTCTCAACAAATTTTTAGCATCACGGAGTCCAATATCTTTTCACACTCAAATTCCCTAAAATCCTCCATTGTGTAGTTCCCTAAAAAGATTATCTTTCATGGAACTGTATGCTATACATAACTACTTTTTCTTAAATAAATACCCTTCCTACACAAAGAAAACCTCAAAAATACCATTATATCTAACCTAAAGTTCCACACAACTCTTCCATGTATCCATAAAATTTGGATTTATGTATACAAATCCTTCATCATCTCCATTCCAACCAAATCTACCATCATGGTAGTCAACAATACCTGACTCCTACTCAAGGCATCTGCCACCTTATTTGTTACATTTGAGAAAAAAATGAAAATCCCTATAATTACTTCACCCACTCCATATGTATCTAATTTATCAATACTTTATTGTTAATAAACCTCAACACTTGATGATCATTATATAAAATAAACTCCCTTGGTATATATAATGCCTTCACTTTTGCAAGGCCTAAACAATGGCATGAAATTCCTAATCATAAATTTAATTTTCTCTTTGGCTTCATTTAATGTTTTTGATAATATAAATTGCATTTACAAGGTGTAGTACCCTTAACATGAGGAGACCAAAGGGCTAGAGTTCAAATCAAAAGACAAAAAACCTTATACAACTTAAAGTCTAGACACAGAGACAACAAATAAATAACTCACCAAAAATAGATAAAACCCCCCCATCACCTAGCAATACCCTCCCACTCCTTTATGAGGAGTTTCAACACATCATGACCAACCCAACTATTGTTTGGTTTAGCCTCAATATTCTTCATGTTAACCTCATCTTTTAGCACTACCGAGAAAGTGACATTAGAGTGGTGGATGAATTTGATTGTGAACCGAGTCAATCTCATAAACTTCCTTTCTAGCTTGGCGATACGAGCAACTAGGTTGTTGGGGTCTTCATCCTTCTCAGTATCAAAGCTATTGGTCTCTTCCACTCAAGCCTTATGATTGGAGGAATCCAGTGTGGATTCCTCCTAAATCATATGATTCATCTCAAGGAAGACTAGGTCCTTCCACATACTCTTTAGTCTCCTCAACCGTGTCATGTTTGTTGTCCTCTTAGAATTTTTTCTACTCTGGTTTGTTGGAGATATCATCCACTAGGACCTCCTTATTGTGTTTTGCTGACCTATTGGACCTTCAGACACTTGTCTATTCCACTCCTATCTTAGCACTAGTAGTCACCGCCATATTTTCTTGAGAGTCTTTGGCAGTAGAGTCTTCTTCATCACTATGCATGGGAGGTTCCTCAAGATGAAAGGTGGTGTCCTTTTTTCCTTTCTTTGGTTCAAGCTTGGATTTGATGGGCATTTTTCCTTCTTTCTTTGTGGGTGTATTCTTTAGCTCATAAAGACCAATGACGACTTTGGATTGGGCTAGACCCACACCAGGCTTCTTCTTTTTTGGTAGGGGGCTTAGGTTTGGATTCCTAAGAAGGTTTGTTGGTCATGGGAGGGTTCTTTCTTTTATGGCCAATAGAGACAACTAGAGAGAGTTTAGAAGAGGACTGATTAGAGGGATCTAGTTCCTTGATTCTAGCAACAGAAATGGGTTTTGGTGGGAAGAGGGAAAGGTGGAAATGATAAAGATGGATGATAAGCCCTTGATGTAGGGGCAGAGGGGTTGGTTTATCAAAAAAAAATCACTACAAGATCCATGGTTTCTTTAACTGAACTTTCAAGGGACGAAAGTAAGAAGGTGAAACTGATAAGCATTCTATGGTAGACGTGATTCGCCAAAGGAAAATGGTAAAAGTTGAAAACTTTAAACTAACCTTCTAATATGATATACCTCATTAAAACTAGACACATCTAATCCCATGGTGTAGGAAGCTTTCCTCCAATCAAAACCCACATGCAACTTCGAAGGCCATTCATTTTCCCTGAAGAAGGTCTGCAATCTCTCCATGTCTTGCACTTTCATTTGTTTTTTAATCTTTTTTTCCGAACAAGGAAGCCCCATAGCTTTTGTGATAACCTCTTCATTGATCTCAAATGAAATCCTCCACATCATGACCCTTTTTTCACACCAAGATCTCATTAACTGAGCAAAAATTTTATTGTCGTTCCCTTTTAGGCACTCCATTAAAGGTGTGATACCTCCTTCAACACAAATATGTGAAACCAAAGCATCCTGACGAAATTCTTCTCAAGAACCTAGTTCAGTTCTCACGTGATCTCCTATTTTCACACTCAGATAGAAAACAGTCACAAGAGTTAGCAAAATGATTATTTTTTCAAAATACAAAAGGGAAATGAACACAAACAACTTATCAAAGAGATAACCGCCATAAAACATATGCAAATGTTTCCTAATTAAGGCAGTAAGATTTTCCCATGTACAAGTAGGCATTTCTAAGAGGCTTAGGGTTGTGGAGCCATTGCAAGCATTAATTAAGTACATCGAGGCATAGAGAAAGGCCATCATTACCTTTATTGACCCATAATTAAGCAAATATTTGAGTAATATTTTAGCTACCCACACATTCCAAATGACAAGGCTCAAATTATAAGGAGAAGCCTTGTACAGATGACAAGACCACACATTAAACCTATGGCGAAACCCACTAGGAAAAATATAAAAATCCACCACAAGCCAATCATCCACACGTACCTATCCATAACATCAAAAAATTTCCATGTCATATTGAGAGCAAGGGTGAGAAGACAAGTGTACCAGTCCATGAAGGAGATGTTAGACATCATCATAAATAGTTAAGATTCCTCTACTCCTCAAGGATAAATCCTTGGAAATTCAAGGGGAGGCTCACCAAATTTCTCCAACATTTAGTTGACTCCTAGGAAGAACCCAAATTTTCCAGAGTCGACCACTCTATTTCCCTCATAGAAGATGTGTGTTAATTTGGACTTCTTTCAAATTGTTTGAGTAAGAATTGTATATCCAACAAAATGTCCCTAATATTCCACCCTTGATAGTAATTATTATTGATAGAGTCAATCACAACTTTGGATTCTCCCTCTATATGTAGGTTCTTTATGCCAAGAGTAACAACAAACTTGACACCACTCAGGAGCACCCTTGACTCTACTATCATAGAGGTTTGTATCCCAATGCCACCAGCAAACCCTGCCACCAACATGGCATTTTGATCTTTGATAATGCCTCTGATGCTAGTTAGGCTAGGATGTCATTTTTCCACACCATCAAAATTAAGTTTGTACCAACCATTAGCAGGGGGTTTCCAAATAGTGCTAAGCCTAGCCAAAGCTTTTGAATTGTCAAAGGATTTGAGGTCCAAGGTCCTATTCTAGGAATTGTCTATAGTGATATTCAAGACCAAGGGAAGTTTTTCGGGAGGTTTCCAAACATATAGGAAGACATTCTTAGTAATAAGTCTTAAGCCAATACTAAATACCTCCTTTGAGATTTTTTCCACATTTTTAAAAATATAGTTATTCTTTTCCTTTCATAGACACCACCATAGAATGGGGGGGGGACCTATCACCAAATCTCTTTAGGTAGAGGGTGTTGAAAGGGACTGATCCGGTTATCAAAAAATTTCTTAAGATCACCATTGATGGTCCAATGGATACCTAACCTTTGAAAATCAAATTCCCAAACTTTAGCACTAAACAAACAGTGGAGTAATAGGTGAGGGACAAACTCCTCATCTTTTTTACATAGAATGCATTTGTTAGGGATTTGAAATACCCTTTTCCTTAGGTTGTCCAATGTGAGTATCTTGTTATGACTCGCCATCCACCAAAATATATATATGTTTTGTAAGTTTCCTATTCCACACATTTTTCCAAATACTAGTCTAAGTTCCTTGCAGAGGCAACAAACTATAGGAAAAATTTACAAAGAGATCACCCTTGTTTTCCTTGGTCCAATAGAATTCATCTGCCTGAGTAGAAATGGGTATCCTAGTTAGAGAGAGAATGTCCTAAAGAATCTTATCCAAGTGCCTTAACTCCAGGGAATGAGGCCAACAACACTCAAGCATCTTCCACTTCAAGGAACCAATTTTCCTACACAAGTAGTCTCTCACTTTTTTTTCCAAAAAGCACTAAGGTAGGGGCCACTAGATTCCTGAAGTTAGATTGAATGAGGGATATTTTGAGCATCTAGGGGTCCTCCTAGAATATAATTTTTCTTCCATTACCAATTTTTCATCTCAACCTAGAGTGCAACAACTTTTTGATCCTATATATATTGTTCCAAATCAAAAAGTCACTGGAATTATCATCTAAGAGGAAATTGATTAGGGTAATGTTGTTGAGATACTTTGCATTCAGAAATGTGCACCATTCCTTCATGTCCCTTAGCATGTCTCAACCAACCTTCACAAGAAAGGATTTTTTAGTTAGTTGGATTTTTCTTATGCCAAGACTGCCACCAAACTTAGGAAGACAAACAGTATCCCAACTTAGCAAAGAAAATTTCTTCTTTCCTCCATACCAAACCAAAGAAAATTCCTTTAAATTCTTTCAAATTTCTTAGCAATATATCTAGGGATTTTGAAAATGGAAAGAGAATAAACCGGGGTCCCTTGAAGAGCAGTAGCTAGGGTTTGTATTTTACCAGCATGGATAAGGGTAGAGACTTTCCATCTAGCTAATTTTCTCTGCATTCTTTTAAGGTTAGAGTTCCAAAAGCTAGGTGAAACTTCCTTAACTGTGAGAGGGAGCCCAAGTTGCATAGAAGGAAGGGACACACTCTTGCAACCCAACACAACAGTCACTCTATCCTGAAGGGCTTGTGTGTTGTTGAAGAATTAGATCATACTCTTATTTTAGTTTATGCATTGGCCCGAGCTAGAGGCATAATTGTTTAGACAATTCTTCCATTTTCTAGCCTCCACCATAGAAGCTTTCCCAAAGAGGATGATATCATCCACAAATTGTTGGATGGTTGAAGGTTCAAGGGAGGTTACAAGTTTGGCACCTTTAATAGACATATCCCTTAGCATTCTTGAAACATTTTAGCTAAGACATCAACAATTGTAATAAAGAGATAGGGGGAAAGGGGATCACCCTGTCTTATCCCTTTACCATTATTGAAGAAGCCTAGAGGAACCCCATTTACCAACACTAAGTATTTGATAGTAGATATGCATTAAAAAATGAGATTCACCACCATCGGATTGAAGCCAAACCTAGCTAAAACTTTAAGGAGAAAACTCCATAGAACTTTTTCATAAGCTTTAGAAAAATCAAGTTTGAAAGTCATACCAGCACAATTACATCTATCCATTGAGTGAAGGTTTTCATGCATAGAAATTGTAGCATCCAATATGTGGCGACCAAGGAAAATTCCTTTTTGGCATGGGCTAATCATTTTATCAAAAAAAGGTTTCAAGTGGTTGACCAAGATTTTGGAGATCTTGTAAATTGTGTTACATAAGCCGATGGGCCTAAAGTCAACCATGGTCTAGGGGTCTTCATTTTTGGGGGTCTCCTAATTTTTTTTAGAAGTTTTCACAACCTGAAAAAGTATTTGGCAACAAGTAATAAGTCCTCTTCAACAATTTCCCAATAATCCTAAAAGAAAGCCAACAGGAAGCCATAGGGACCTTGAAAGCACCCATGTTGAAAATTGTCAGTCTAACTTCCTCAAGAGTGACAACCATGAGAATAGTAGAATTATCCAAGTTAGTTAGAGTGGGGGGAATGGAGTCCAGTAAATGGTCATCATTAGCAGTGTTAGGGGCCCTCGTAGGCTTAGAAAAGGTATGCTAAAAATATCCAAAGGCTAATTGACCGATCTAAGTAGGAGTAGTGGCTTCCACTCCCAAATCATCCTTCAACATCTTTATTTGGTTCCTTTTTCTGTGTTTGAGAGTAGAGATGTGGAAGAAGGAAGAGTTGTGGTCTCCTTCTTTCAACTATTGAATTTTGGACTTTTGTTTCCAAAATATTTCTTCCTTTTTTAAAATTGTGTCCCATTCAGTGCAGTAACCCTTCTCCTCCTAACAGGTCTATTCACAAACATCCCCATTCTCCATTCTTGTTTGGGTCTCTTTAATTTTAACAGAAAGATCTTTTTTCTGATGGAAGACATCCCCAAAAACCCACTTGTTCCATCCTTTTACCTTATTTTTGATAATCTTGAGTTTTTGAAAAACTCTGAACATGGGGGAACCATGAATAGGGACATTCCACTAGCTAGAAACTTTATTTCTTAAGTCTAGGTAAGAACTCCACATTATCTCAAAATGTAAGGGAAAAGGACCAATAATAAAGTGTTCATTCAAGATAAGTAGTAGGGGGTTATGGTCATAAACAGTCTGGGGAAGAGCCTACAAATTAGAGTTGAAGAGAGCTGCCTAGTTAAGGGGAAAAAGGAATTGATCAAGTCTTACTTGAATGAGGTTATCACCCAATCTCTTGTTGGTCCAAGTAAATTTTTGACATTGTAAATCCATATCCACAAGCCCTATAGGACTTAATAGGTCTGCCAAGTCTGCCATACTATTAGAATAGTCCATAAGACCCCCACACTTTTTAGATGGATATAAAGGATAGTTAAAGTCCCCTGCTAGCAATGAACAAACCTCTTTATTTTTTATGATCCAATCAGTAATTTCAATCCAAAGATCTTAGCATTCCTTACATTTGGGACATAAATATTGATTAGGATCCAAGTAGACCTAGAATGGGTGAATTGAACTCCCAAATTATGCCTAGTTTGAAATAGTTCACTACCACATAGTCTATTTGGATTCCACAAAACAAAAAGCCTCCTAAGGCCCCATCAACATAACTAAAATAAAAGTGAGCATTAGGCCAAATATTCTTACTAATGAGTTCAAAGTTTTTTTTTTCATTTTAACCTCTTGTAGTAACAATATATCAAGCTTGTGCTCCCAAACATATTTTGGGCTAGCTAATTATGAGGGTTGTTGAGCCCTCTTATATTCTAGGAAAGAACTTTCATTTTGACATCTTCTTTGAGTATTCTTCTAACACCCTTTGTTTTCCAACAACAATCTCCTTGGTCATTCCCTATTTCTAGTTTGTCTCTAGTTGGGTCTGTCGGGTTTGGTTTAAACACCAACATCCACCTTCATTCGTTTTCCCTTCTTCTTTGGGGTTGACCATCATCTTCTTCATTAGTTTAGCTATAAGTTTGAGATTCAACAACTGTATTTGACACACTGGTCCTAGAGGCTTCTCCCTCCTTACAACTTTAAGTATTTCACCTTCCTCTAGATCTTTAGTCAGTTCATGGGTAGCTAGAAGGTTAGGCTAGTCACAGGAAATTTTCATGCAGAGCAGGGGTTCACTTCAACATAAATAGAGGTATATTTCACAAAAAATGGTTGATATTTCAACATACTAAACTCTCTTCAAATTTGGCATGACCTTGATAAGATTACATACCTCAAATGGGAAAAATGGACTCAAAAAGACTTAATCAACACATGGAAGACCTTACAGAGCATGTACATGACATAACAAACTCGAACAAGTCACTCAAAAGATCAGAAGTTACAAACTTGGTTGATCATACAAACGTTCACAATCCCTTCTCTTATGCAACATGGCTATGAGTGCTACAAATGCACCCAATAGTGGTTTTAAGACCCCAACCTAGTACTGGACCCCCAACACACCTTGAACATCCTGAATATGACATGATTAAACCAAAAAAATGGTTTCCCAAACCTAATGTCTTCAAACAATGGTGGTTCCACATAAGAGGCAAACCTTCCTACTAGCTTTCAAGAAATAAACAATCATTTGTAACTTTTGAATAAGACCCGATATCTTGACCATAAAAACATATTTGAGTACCCATTTGGCTTCTTTAAAACATAAAAAAAATTTAGGTAGGGTTGTTTTGTAAAGTGTCTTCCAAAAATGTATTGCTCAGTTGTTCTTAGAGCCTAATTAGGCTTGTATGTACTGGGGTTTTTTGGTTATATACACTCCTGATCACAAACACCCATTCCAAGGGAATGAACATGTCACATAAGGTTTGTACATGCTTACTAAAAAAATTCCCACTCTTCCCCAAGGATATTTCATCAAACCCTCACTCCTATTGGCTTCAAATGCATTGAAACATGGTAAAATTAGTCTAGGGCATCATTGTATCACATGCAAACCTTTACCAAATCTCCTGCAACCTTGGGAAAACATCAAACACATGTATATAGTCCCTTTTTCCAACTTAGAAGATTTTTCAAGAGGGCAATAATGCAAAACTCAATATTTTCTCCTATCAAGCCTCCAAAACAAGGGTTTCAAACTATTTTTGGTAAATTTACTCTAAAATGCTCAAAACCCAATGAAAATCAATGAAACCAAAAGAAAATGAAACTAGATTCAATACCCTAACATCTCCAATTGATTTCAGACCTTTATCTTTCTGTACAAGCACGTTCCATTGAGAGGAACAAAAAGAAAAATAATAAAAATGCAGAAAATGAATTGTTTATTGCTCCAAACTTCCTCAAAACCTCTCAACAACTTTTACAATGATGGATTCATGATTTTTATACCTTTTCAAACTTCTCCCAACATTTACAAACAAAATTTTCAACTACTAATCATTCATTTTCCACCCTATGACAAAATTTCTAAATTGCACTTGACAACTTTGTGACAATTTGTTAATTTTTACAATGTTTGACAAATGATTCCAAAACGACATTCTAAGACCCAAAATAGACTCATACAAGTTCAAAATGTTCTAAATGACCTTATTACAACATAAAACACCAAAACTAAACCAAGTTTAGCAAGATTGTCTCATGGAGACATGCAATCACTAGGTACTCTTGCACCATACACCCCATGGAAATAGAACTCAAGTCCTCTTGAGTGAGAATCTACAACAAGGTTATGTTTGATCACATCCTTATCTACTCTCCAAATTTTGCCTTCATCTGGTGTACCCTTCCAATGAAATAGGTACTGAAAACATGCACTATCTCTTGCCCTTTTAAATGGTTTGGCATTCAAGTTTTTCTCCAACAACAAAGATTTTTTTGATGGATGATCCTTGGCTCCTTCCTCACTTGAAAACATCATTGAACCTGCATCAATATTCAGCTTCATCTTGAATCTAGGTTTACCCTTCCTTAAGGCTGCAATCACAATAAGAAACTAGTGTATCCCATCCTCCTTCCCATCAAATGCACGCTTAAACTTATCCACATTCCTTAGAAAATCATCCTTAAGCTTTTCAACTTTGTTTTCCATCTTTTTTATCTGATATTTTTCCCCTATGACTGCTGCTTTATTAGGTTCACTAACCTTTGATGTGACTAAAAATGGAAAACCATTATCCACTTTGGAAAATAATGAAGAAAACACCATTTCAACATACCTTTGAAGCCAACCTTGATCCTCCAAAATCAATTCATCCTTGACCTTCAACAAATCAACTCTTAACACCAACTCAATATCATTTCCCTCTAAAATCAAATCATTCTTCAAGTTTGTTGTCTTGGTACCTTCAAATTCTGGAATGGCTGCAATCTTCATGCATTCTTCTTCTTCTACCATCATCACCTCAACTTTCTTGGTTTGTTCACCATCTTCATTCATCAACAAAGATTTTATTGTCTTCACATCTGGTTTTAATGCTCCCACTTATCTTCTTCTCCGAATAATCTTTTGAATAGGCCATGAGATCTTCCTAACTTGTAGATGCCAACTTGACTCTTAGTTTGCTAATTGTTGCAACTCATCGTTCTATCTATCTTCCATCATTTTTCTCATCTCTTCTTTTGGTTCCATAGCCTACCTCAGCTCTTTTATCTCTTGGTCAATTTCCATTTGTTTTGCCTTTTCTTTTTTCACTTTTTTCCTTTCTTGTTTCCCCTTTTGTGAACCCTTAGCCTGCAAGTATCCCCTCAACACATCCATTATTCTCTTTATTCAAGCAAGTCTCTTTCACCTTGCTTCTCTTTGTCTTTGTGACACCTCACCTAAGTTTCCTCTTTTCTTCACTACCTAGTCCCTTGGCATCCAAATTCTCTCCTCAACCCGCAAAAAGACAACACACACAAATACACAACCTTCCTTTTCTAGAGTCTTCTAGCTCTTATAACAATTGATGCAAAGCATGGGTTCACTTCAACATAAATAGAGGCATATTTCACAAAAATGGGTTGATATTTCAACATACTAAACTCTCTTCAACTTTGACATGACCTTGTCAAGATTACATACCTCAAATGGGCACAATGGATTAAAAAAGGCTTAATCAACACATTGAAGACTTTACATAGGGTGTACATGACATAAAAAACTCCAACAAGTCACTCAAGAAATTTGAAGTTACAAACTTGGTTGATCATACAAATGTTCACAATCCCTTCTCTTATGCAACATGGCTATGAGTGCTACAAATGCACCCAAAAGTGGTTTTAAGACGCCAACCTAGTATTGGACCTCCACACACCTTGAACATCCCAAATATGACAAGATTAAACCAAAAAAATGGTTTCCCAAACCTAATGTCTTCAAACAATGGTGGTTCCACACAAGAGGCAAACATTCTTACTAGCTTTCAAGAAATAAGTAGTCCTTTGTAAATTTTTAATAAGACTTAATATACCAACTATAAAAATGTATTTGAGTACCCATTTGGCTTCTTTAAAACATATAAAAAATTCAGGTAGGGTTGTTTTGTAAAGTGTCTTCCAAAAATGTACTGCTCAATTGTTCTTAAAGCCTAATTAGGCTTGTATGTAATGGGTTTTTTTGGTTCTATACACTCCTGATCACAAACACCTATTCCAAGGGCATGGAAACATCACATAAGGTCTATACATGCTTACTAAAAAAATTCCACTCTTCCCCAAGGATATTTCATAAAAACCCTCACTCCTGTTGGCTTCAAATGCTTTGAAACATGGTAAAATCAGTCTAGGGCATCACTGTATCACATGAAAACCTTTACCAAATCTCCTACAACCTTGGGAAAACATCAAACACATGTATACAGTCCCTTTTTCCAACTTTGAAGATTTTTCAAGAGGTCAATAATGATAAATTCAATTTTTTCTCTTATCAAGCCCCCAAAACAAGGGTTTCAAATTGTTTTTGGTAAATTTGCTCTAAAATGCTCAAAACCCAATGAAAATCAATGAAACCAAAAGAAAATGAAACTAGATTCAATACCATAACATATCCAATTGATTTAAGACCTTTATTTGTTTGTACAAGGATATGCCATTGAGAGGGACTATAAGAAACACAATAAAAATGCAAAAAATGAATTGTTTATTGCTCCAAACTTCCTCAAAACCTCTCAACAACCCTTGCAACAATGGATTCAGGATTTTTATTCCTTTTAAAACTTCTCCCAACATTTACAAACCAAATTTTCAACTACTAACCGTTCATCTTCCACCCTATGAGAAAATTGCTAAATTGCACTTGACAACTTTGTGATGATTTGACAATTTTTACAATGTTTGACAAATGATTCCAAAATGACCTTCTAAGACCAAAAATAGACTCATACAAGTTCAAAATGGTCTAAATGACATTATTACAAAATCAAAACACCAAAACTAAACCAAATTTAGCAAGATTCCCTCATGGAGACATGCAATCACTAGGTGCTCCTGCACCAAATTTCAACATTCTTACTAGCAGTGACAAGTGGGTCACATGGAAGGTCTTTCGAGGGAGTCCCTATCAATAAGGGGTTATAATAAGGTTTGATGGGTAAATTCACAACAAATTTTGTGACATGGTTTTCAAAATGTCCAATTTTGGTTCGGGAATCTAGGATATTTAAAATCTCAAATTTGAAAGGATAGTTGGCTATGATTTCATCCACCAGAGAATCCTCCTTAATGGGTTTTCTTATTATAGAGGACTTGCAGTCAGAGTTAAGATGCCCTAGTTTGGAAATTTTTACAACATTTTCATAGCACACTTGTTGGTTCTGTGAACCAAACTTAGAGCTCAAAGTCACTGAGTTGGGAAGAATCTTATTAATATCGATATTAACATAGAAATATGCAAAGACTAACTTATACCTCATTTTGGTGATGATATATGAAGTAATCAAGTGGCCCATTGAATCTCCAATACATTGAAATACTGACTCATCCCAGTATTCCAATGGCAGACCAAATAGCCAAACCTAAACAAGAGTAGATTTGCTAAGGTCAACAACAAGGTTGGAACTAGTCTTCCAATGAAAAAGTGATAGGATGTGCTTCCCGTAAACCCAAGGACCCAAAGATAAATAGAGAAAATATTCAAGACCCATAAATTTGAAGATAAATAACCCTCCAACCATAACACATACTTCAATAGTGCCATGTAGGTGCCATTTAGTCGTAGTCCATCTTCTCACCATATCAATAGTTGGAAGGAAAGAGAAAAATTTTCCCACAACAGAGTTCTCCATGGAAGAAACTATTCTATCAATGGTAGAATCCCAGAGAGAGAGTTTAGTACCAAAGATAAAGTTCACAACTTCTAGTTGAGGAAGAGGTTTATCAGTAGAAGGAATTTTTGAAGAGTTTAGCAAAATATTCTTCCAACCTTTGTACTCTGGTAAAATAGGTATCACGGGCACCGCCATAAAAACAAGAGGGGGGGGGGTAAGGAAGGTAGGAGTGCATGTACAAAAGGCAACACATGATCAAAGGGGCAAGGGAGGGGGACCGTGGGGTACCCCCAAGGATACATCCACCATGTGCACAAGTGGTTCAAACTAGCAGAGTAGGTAATTCAATGTTTCACAAAATATACAATGGGTTTATTTTCTTGATTAGAGACAAAACTAATAGCCTTATTTATAGCATCATAAAACACCTAAAAGTGTTCTTAAAATCTGTAAGTACCAATAATAGGACCTTTACCACATTATTCTTCAACAATTAAAAGTATTTCCCATGGAAACCACCTACTCAAATCCACCATTTTGCATGTAATGTACAAATTCCATTAAAGTTCTGCATGAAATTATTATAGAAGCTCACCAACCCATGAATTGTTTTTAGCTCTATGAAATTTTTGTGGCACCAAATAAAATAATTAACCTCTCCTTATATGGATCAGTCCTCAAACCATCTTGAGGTATCACAATCCCAAGAATACTAGCTCCTATTGCATAAAAATACATTGCTTCAATTTTATACCCAACCTCTCCTTTCTCAACTATGTTGAAAATTGCTAGATTTGTTCAATATTATCTTCCCTTATCTTTCTAAAAACTAAAATGTTGTATTAAAATAATAATAAGCTTACCTAATAAATATTTTGAAACTTCATTTATCAACATCATGAAGGTTCTTGGTACATTGGTCAATACAAAGACCATGACTAGCCACTCATACAATCCATCTTTTATTTTTGAATTTTGTCATGTTCACTCATCTCCTTAAGAGATCTTGATTGAAAATAGTTGATATTTAGGTCTATCTTAGAAAATTATTATAGCCAACTTAAATATTCTATTAGTTTATCTATGTATAGTAATGGAAACCTATACTTCATGGTCACCATATTGATGACATGGGACTCTATAAACATCCTCCATTCTCCTTGCTTCTTTGGCATAAGTAAAAAAGGTATATTTAAAGGTGACATACTTTCCTAAAACATGCCACCTTGGAAAATAGTTGATATTGAGGTCTATCTTGGAAAATTATTATAGCCAACTTAAATATTCTATTAGTTTATCTATGTATAGTAATGGAAACCTATACTTTATGGTCATCATATTGATGACATGGGACTCTATAGACATCCTCCATTCTCCTTGCTTCTTTGGCATAAGTAAAAAAGGTATAGTTAAAGGTGACATAATTTCCTAAACCATGCCTTTCTTTATCAAGTCTTCTACATGCCTTTTTAATTGTGTACTCATGTCAAGACTCATCCTATACAACACCTTATTTGGAAAGCTAGACCTATAATCAAATCCACAAAATATGAAAACACCAAAATAATGACAAACCCTTAGGCATTACACTATCCATGGCATCCTCAAAACCCTTCAATAACATCTCTACCTCTAGCTCCTTTGAGCTACATAATTTATTTTCCTCCACTAGTGCCAACTTCATAACTAATACAACACTCATTTAAGTATTAGTCCTCTAATAATTTATTTATCAAGGTGACCATTATGTGAGAATTTGTGGTGGATTCATCGACCTTCAACGACTTTAAATAAAATTATCTCCATCATTGATCATGATGAATGCTTTATTTCATCCATTTTGGATGGATCAAAAATCATACTATCAAGTTCTATACAATGGCATGGGAAAATCCATGGGAATCACATCATACTATACCCCATTTAAATAACCTTAAATATAAAATACCACAAGATATTGCTCTCTTATAGCCATTCCATAATATTTTTACAAGCATTAAACATAACAAGGATCAAGTTGTGGTACTATTTTTTAGAACAACTTCTCTACTAACTCATTGGATACTAGGTTACTTTTTCCATCAATTATCATATTACAACACTTTGCACATGTTGGGACTCAATTTGATAATGTGATTTTTTTGCGTCCTAGATACTTTATGTAGTTAGGCCTCATATTGACCATCATATATAACCTATTTAATAAATATTTGAATGGGTCTTCATTTGTAAAAATTTTACACTTGTATTGTTCTCCATTGTTTCCTATGTGCCTACCATGTGTTAGAAGTTGCAAAGGTTTGAGAACATTATAAGTATGGAGTTTTTTGTTAAAATTCTAGAAATTGTGCTAAATGTTAGCATTTTGGAGTTTCCCATCCTAATGTACCTTTCCCCTAACCTCCAAAATTTCCTTGTGCCTACCAAAGTTTATAAATTTATACTACCATCATGATTTTCCTTGATGTCCATGCATCAACACTTTAACCTAAGTTACCTTTCTATGTTATAGTTTTGATCATCCTTTTTATCACATGACTTGAGGGATGAGTTCCTTTTTATCCCCAATTACTAATCTTTTTACTTGTGTTATTTTTCAAATTCATGGTTTCAATAATTTATTTACCTACATCCTTTATGGAATTGGTGCAATGTTATCCACAATCCTTGAATTTTGACATTTCTCTTCATATACTCTTTTGGAGTTGGAGATGTGAAAATCCCTTTAACATGATACTTTTGGGCATGTGCTATAAAGTATCCTCGACTCCTAATCCTTGAAAATTTTCACTATATTAGCTTATTAAGGGTTCATGATTTTAGATTTATCTTTATTCATATTCCTTGTGAGATGAATTAATTTGTATCCCTAATCCACAACTCTAATGTTTCCCTTCATGCATCCTTTTAGAGTTAATGATGTAATCATGTATTAAGTTGTTTTATATTGGCATGAGGTATGACATACTCTTGTTCCTTGATCCCCCAAAAATGGTATGGTTTATGAGGTATCATCAACCCTTGATCCTCAAAACTCTAAAACTCTTATGTTTTACATTGTTCACTCACACCTATGTACAGGTACATGTTCTAGGTTTCCATTAATGACTATATTTTATTCCACAGCTAATCTAAATGATTTTCCTAACCAAAAATAGTTATCCATTTGAAGGGTGTAGATTCACATACAACTTCAAGTGATGGATATGAATTTATCATACCACCATTAATGTGGTGGTTATTTTTATGATGTGAATCATTTTCTTTCAAGCTCCAAGTTTCCATTTTAGTAAATTTTATGATATTTCAACTTTTCCCAATTTTTTTATTGTTGGTATTTGATCCCCAATCAATTTTTAGAGGAATTAAATGACCAAGCAAAGTTCTATTGTTTGTCTTCCAAAAAAAAAGTTAGTCATTTCTTCATTTCCACACATTTGAAATATTGAGCATGATTTCAGGTTCAAATCCTTAAATGTCCAATTTACATTAGATCATCTCATTTCATAAACCATGAGGAGGTAGCCATCTTGTTAAGACTATTTATAAAATTTAATGTCTCCTTGTCCAATTGTAGATTTTTAGGAAAAAATCCAAATTAGGAAGTTTGATAGCTTATTCTTACCTTAGGATTTTCTCTTACCATATTTACTGGTGTGAATGCAAAATTGGTTTGATAAGGTCATAAAACTTAAATATTTTCATTACCGTATATAAATTTTTAGAATTTTGAAGAGGGATTAGTAGGAATGCTTAGTTGTTAAATATCAATTCTCTTTTTATCATTTCTATGTAATTTGTATTGTAGTAACTATGAATTTATAACCTAATACAAGAAATTGGCCTAGGAAGTGTTTGACTCTCTATGCACATTAAAGTGGACAAAATCACTAACTAGTAACTTTAGGAGTAGATATCTAGTTCATATGCACTTCATGATTTTGTAATATACCTAGGGAAAATATCTAAAGAGAACCACATAAGTTTTTAACCTTGAAAGAATTATGGGTTGCATATCTTCATAACATTAATAGAGGTTACATGTGAAATATGATAATCTTTGCTATAGTGGAAAATTTTAGGAATGAGCATACTTTGGATATTATTCTAGTTGTCTTATTTTATATAGTTTTATTTCTAACTAAATCTTGTTAAATATTACTTGTAGAAATACCCTCCTAGGTCTAGTTGAGCTTAAGGTAAAGGAGAAATTATCCAAATCATTAATTATATTCTAATCACTTACATTTTTTTTATGATATGGTCTATCTAATTTTAATAATGAAACATCCCTAGCCTTGAAATGTAATTATCCCTCAAGAGGTGTTAGAAACAATTTTGGGATGTAGTGGAATGGTCTCATTGTTAGAGATATGATATCTTGGTTTATATTTTGAAAAATCCTAAATACATCAATTGAAGAAAGTGTATTTATATGTAAGTTGTAACCCTGTCAACTTACACCAATAGAATACTATATAAAGACCATAGGAAAGTAATTCCTTGTTTGGTATTTGGAAGTTCATAGAGAAAAAAATGTCTATTTGAAGTAAAGAGTGGTGGCTCTATTTCACTCACAAAAATTAGCACATTTACTACACTATGTGACTTTGGTAAAACACCTGAAGGGAGGAGGGGAATGGTGGTCTCAAACCAAACACACACACATATAATAGCATGCAACATCATGGTGGTCTCAAACCACATATATATAATAGTATGTAATATCATGAAACATAGTAGAAATATTCTATCAAAAAGTTATATGTGCCTAAAGTGTCACTAATGCAAGTTATTTGTAATTCTACTATTCCAAGAATATTCCAATCCCATAATATATTATCATTCATTATTTCAAATCTCTAATCATCATAAAAATAATTTGTCATCATCATTGCCAAACCTATTATCTTAATTTTATTGCCAAGGTGTCACTGTCATTGCCATGCCACACTATCCTTAACCATGAGTATTATTTTAGTATATACCTTGACAAGATATTATTTGTTAATATTAAAAATGTTGTTATTACAAGATGAATTCATCTAAATTTTCTTATCCAATTAAAAACATGATCAACTATGTTCTCAAAGTTTATTGTTATCTATGTACTAGTCAATCAAATATCTAAGAAACTAGAACTAGGTCTTATATCCATATGATTGAATATCCGATGTTTGTAACAAAAGTAGAATCAAGTCCAATACTATGGAACATTAGGGTCCATATTCAACCTATGCACTACAAATATCAAGAAATAGGTTTGCACTACGAATCAACAAGCGTGTCTCTAATATGTGGCAAGTAGAATAGGGACACATGCATAAAAAAATGGGTTTTTGTTTATGTTCACATGTTAAAATTTGGGCATGACACTTTTTCTCTTGCTATTTGAAGTAGGTTCCAAAATATTTTATGAGTTTTATGACCCAATCTCTTCATTTAGGAAACATAGTCAAGAGAAGTATTTTTACATTTAACATGACACATTGAAGACCCTTTACAACACCAATTCACACTGGTCCTAAATTTTTAAGAGATCCATTCAATTTTAGGATGCCTTAATCCCTTAGATTAGTCATGATCCTACTTCCCTATCTCACTTCTCCTCCTTTGGATGGGAGATTTGATCATGAGGCATCTCTCTTTCTCAAATTAAAATTATAGATGAAAAATTACACCATTTTCAAAATTTTATAGCAAAGGATATCCTCATTGAAGTGGAGCCTATGGTTGATGCTATTCATAACAAGCTTATAACTAAATCTCAATATCTAGAATTTATTAGAGTAATAACACATATTGTTCAAACCAATGTCCTATCCTACACTTCAATGTTTACAAACATAGCTAATTCACATTTGAATGTTACTAGAGATCTAATTTATATGCCCATGCTAGTTCCTATTATGCACACAGTGACTACTATGCCCATGTACATAGTAGTTGCTCCTTCTAGTTTCTTTGGAAGAACATTTGGAACCTCTTTTTATCTAGGATCCACTTATTTTAAATCTATCACGCTATAGATCTCCACTACTTACATGCATACTGTTGACCTTGTTCTTAACCAACTCATGAAAGTGTTGGCCAATTGTAAAGCCAACATGCTTCTTTGGCCAAAACTTCTACCCAATCATTTATTGCTCCCTATTAAAAATTTAATCCCTTATCATTTCATATTTTCACTTCACCCTTACCTACAAACTTTGAGGTGCATAGATTGAAGAAGTATAATGGAAAAAGCAACCCTTAGATTCACATTTCTGCATTCATTGATTTCTTATTTCTTTATGATTTATTAACAAATATATTCTTATGGTGGTTTAAATACATCACATTAGACTAGCTTTTCTCACTTCCTCATCATTTTATGAACATATTTGAACAACTTATAAACCAATTCCTTTAGCACTTTTAGGTGAACATTGGAGCACATATCACACTTACTGATCTTATCTATTGCAATTAGGGATGTGATGAAAAGGAAATTAATTTTATTTTTAGATATGAATCTTTATTTTCTCAAATATCATATGTACTTCTTAATTTTGATGTATAGAAAGTGTTTATTGAAAACTTACAACCAACACTATGTGATGCAATTTTACTAATGAAATACAACTCTTTTTCTCACCTTTACACAATCTTGTGTGACTACCAATAGTATGTGAGTTAGTATCGGGGATACATCTCATCAAATCCCTTTGATACCCATGCTGGTGTCTCTTCGTCAAAAAATTATAGGGAAAAAAATCTTCTAATGGAGTAAAAATATAATAAACACTTCACAAAATTTTGATGTATCTTGTATATTACCTCAAAAGTGTAGAAAATTCACTAAATTATCTAAATCCTTATATAGTGTAATTTTATAAATTGATTAAGGATAATTCAATAATACTCCTCCTATTGAACCTCTTCCAACAATCCAACCTCTTCCAAATTCCTATGACCTAAACGATCTCTAACAATTCCATCACGTACCTAGACATGATATTGAGTGATGTATACATCTTTGCTAATTGGTGCAAGACTAGATTGATTCAAGAATTTTGTAGATCTTTGGTTGATCAATTGTTTTGAATAAGTTAATAGTGGAGCCTAATCAAAATGTATAGATTTACACTAACCCCTTTCCAATGCATTCAAAAAAAATAATTAGGCTTGATCCTTCTCTCTTTTATTATGAGTCTCTTTTTCCATTCAGTGATATGGTGAGCACGGTAGATGGTCACCCTTGGTCCTCTAGTGCATGATATTACTAGGACCCCACTACATCTTTTTCTTCTAATAATTTATCAATTGGTATAGATGATGGTCCTCTTGACATACCTACTTATTTTATTAAGAAAAAAATCAATAGAGTTCTCATTGACCCTACCAATAGGGTTAATTTTATCATAGAGGATATCCTCTTTATCAATTGGCTTCATCAAAATTAGTATAATGAGTCACATATAACTCTTCATACACATGATGGATTATCTCTTTCAATAGTGGATTTTATCAATTATTTGATCTAGGTTAGACCTAAGTGTGTTGAATGTGTTAGTCACTCAAGGACTCAAGCCTCCTTGATCACCTACAAAACCAAAAATAACCCTCTAAAAATGAGAAAAGAAAGAATATATTTTCAATAATGTATGTAATATTACAAGATTGAGTATGCAAATGTACATGAGAGGACTTGATTATAAAGGCAAGGTGAGAGATAGTATTAACCAATATTATGACGTGTCTTAATCCTATGTTATGAGACGACTAACTTGAAAAAAAAATATAAAATATAAAATAATATAAGATCCTATCTAGACAACTAAGACTTCTAGAATATTATCTAGAACCTATGTAAACTTAATATGTGAATAAGTCCCCTTTATAGGAGTTATCTAGGTACAAGACATTTATTCACACCAACACCCCCCTTAAGCACAAATTAGGGTGAAGATTATTATGCGAACTATTCAAAAAGATGAAAATGAATATGGGTCTCGACTGTGAGGCCATGTTAGGTACCAATTTACAATGCAATCTCTCACTAATAGAGAAGAGGAGAAAAACCCATGGGATAAAACTCCTCTCCAAAAGATATAAAAAATAGAAACAAGGATGATGTATGGAAGACTCAGTAATACCCCCAAGGATTACATACATCATGAATATACAATCAATGAACCCCCATAAGAGGGAAAAAGAGAGACAAGATGTCCCCCCCATAATGAAGAACCTCCAATGTCGATGAAGAATTCCTAAAAACAAAGCATGATCCAATGCCTATAAGAAACACATCTTCCTTTAGGAAGAAATAAGTCCATAGGTATATGAAGAAGCCAACATATATGTCTCTTAAAACTATTTAAGAGTCTCTAATATTGAAGAAGTCACAATATAGTCATGATCAAACTGAACCAAGAAATAAGACAGAACAAGGAAATGCGAAAAATCATGACTACCAATATCCAAAGACAAAGAAGATGGGATAAAAATCATGCCAAAACTATCATCAAAGATGAGAGAAACCCCCTAAAGTGTGTCCTCCAAATCTGCATTATGCGACTCCACAAAAAGTTAGAAATCCTTGTCAAATATTCATCCCACAAGGCGAGATCTAAAAAACTATGCTAATCTTGCTGAATAGAATAGATGACAAATGAAGAAGTAGGAGGTGAAGGAGTAGGAATCTCAACACTAATCTCTAGAATACAAAGGT
This sequence comes from Sequoia sempervirens, assembly GCA_007258455.2. Taxonomy (NCBI): domain Eukaryota; kingdom Viridiplantae; phylum Streptophyta; class Pinopsida; order Cupressales; family Cupressaceae; genus Sequoia; species Sequoia sempervirens. The sequence continues at coordinate 11,346,123 of VDFB02353493.1, read as the reverse complement.
TTAGATGACAAAACTTCTTCTCACAAACATGATTCACACTTGATGAATGAGTGTGAATAACAGTCAAAGGAACATTATCATCAACTGAAGTAAAATGGGAAAAGAAATACAAATGAGATGAAGGATCAACCATCCTGATAGCAATGATATCTATAGTTTCCAAGTATGTTATGTGTACTCTATCAGGATTGGACTCAACTATTTTACCTTAACCACTATGGGTAATTTGATAAAAAAAAAGGAGATTAGATGACAAGGAAGGAACACAAAGTAAGCCATTAAAATTTCCTTCTCCCATGTCAATAAAACCCTTCACACATACCTTTATGTGTGTGTGTGTTGTTACCCATCAAAATATTAGGATAATTAAAACACTCAAAAGAAGAGAACATTTCCATAGATGATGCCATATGATGAGATGCCCATAAATAAAAAATCCATTTTCTAGATTGAGGACTTGTAGAGGTCAAGAGTGCTTGTACTTTCATGTTGTTGAGACCATTTGTAACTCATACATTCCATAAATGTGATGATGAACCTTTTGAAAATTTAGATGCTAAAGAAGAAGAAGACACCGATGAGGGAAAAAAATGTTGTTCTTTTGAAGAATATTTATTAGTTCATCAATCTTCTTATCATAACATTTATGATCATCATTTCCTAGCCCTTTATAATATGCACATTTCAAATTCTTCTTTTAACATGATTCCTATTTGGAAGAGGAAGTGGACTCAAGAGTGTCATGTTAAGGTGATTCTTTATCTTTCTCATTAGACTTGGGGTCCTTAATTTGCTTCTTACCTTTACACTTGAAGCCTTTTGATTTTTTTAAAGAATATCTTGAGATATGGAAGACTTCAATTTTTCCCATGTGTGCCAGCTTTGCTTGTTTCCTTGTGAGTTGAACTAGAAATCCATCAAGATAAGGAATTTTTTATACATTTCCAAGGTCATCCATTGTAGCATAAAATTTAGAAACATGTTGGAGTATGGACAAACACTGAGATGGGGGTTGAATCAATGTCTGATAGACAGACCTAAAAATTAAACCTTTTAAACTTCGATAAAGACTTTTAGTTTAGATAACCTTTCGATTGATAACAGAGCATAGTGATTACTTTGGGAGCATTCATGAAAAGGGGTAAAGAAACAACATTAACTTAGTTCATTAGACAACTTATTCCAATATGATTTGTGTGAGATATCTTGCACTTGCAAAAGATGTGACTGACATTGTTTAACAATAAAAGCATGATGAAAAAATGGGTGCAACTCATAATACTGTGTAAATGAAGACCAACATCATTGAATCACTTTAAGACCACCAGATTTCCATGCAACTTTATGAGACACTGCAACAACTGTGCAACTAAATGACACATGATAAGCATTTACACAAGAGAGAACTTTAGTATGTTGTGAAAAATTGAAACATAACACTCTTGAACAATGGAAGAACATGTGATGTGATAAATTAAATGATTTTTATCACAACATGCAAACCATGTTTGGTTAAAAAAAATTTAAACCAGTTTGCAACATATGACTGTGAAAGTACTTATAACATTGTAACAATAGATCACATTAACTTTTCAGAAATAAGAACTGATAATGGAAATTAATGCATTTGATAACTTATGAAAATTGGATAGACATGAAAACAATCACACCAAGACTCATCACATAACACATTATATGTCCTGAGTGGAAAACCCTCTCGGGGAATAAAAACCACTCTGAAAAATATATCACTTTATTCAGATCGAGCACCAACTCTACAAAGTTCAAGAGAACCCACTCCAAGGAGAACCAACCCATCACTAATTTAGAGCACCAACTCCATTACAATGCAACATAATTACAATATTATATCAAAACCCTAGAAGTGCAATTTGCAGTCCTAGATTTTCAATAGAAGACTATAAAGATTTTCAATAAGCACATTGAAGAATGTTGTATGAGAATGACAACATCTTCCTTTATACAAATATCTACGATTCAGAAGGATTTTCAATGTAATACAACTTCTAGACTGAATATCTGAAACATCATCTTCCTCTTTCAAGTCACCCAGAAAAAAATACTTGAAAGTAATCTTTTAAAGTCACTAGAAATAATAATCTCTGAAAGCAGTTTGTGTAACTATAAACCAAATTGGGTGAGGGTTTAAATACAAAACCCTAAATCATCCTTCTTCAAAGTAAAACCTTTCAACAAATATCACCACATTGAAGCTATTTAGTTACAATCAAGTATTGTCATCCAGAAACCCTAACGGGTTTAAACATAATCAACAAAAATATCTTAAAAATAGAATTTTCAAAATCCCATAAGTAATAGAAATGACTTACCTATTTACAATGAAAAACCAACTTGAAAGAATACCTCAAAAACCTATCAAACGGTTCCATACCTATCCAACTAAAAGACAACATCAAGTCTTCTATATCCAATTTCCACAGTCGAGCTTTCATTAGCTCACAATCAACATTCAATATCAATCAAAGTGTCAATACATCAAACCATCCTTTACACATATTCTTTTAGAGTGTCGATTTGCAAATCAGAAAACATATGGCGGCTACTAGGGTTCCAGAACTATACACAATGCATAAAAAATTTTCCCTAGCTTTTACTTCAAGTCTTTCGAAGACTTTATCAAAAACAATGATGCTTTGAGGTCCAATAACAAAAACTCAATAATACGCATGATTTAATTAGACATCATAATGATTTTGAGTCTGATGTCAAAGTATTCTGCCACAGATGCCGACACACATTATTGCCACATCATAACCAAACATACGTTGTCAGTGCCAAGTCACCAATTCAACAATCGATGACTTTCAAAGCAACAAACAATAACATTCATAGTCAAATACATTCATAATACCTTTCACTGCCAGGTCATCTAATGAATAGAGATAATAATGCATGTTTTGTGGGTTGTAACTCAACAACTAGGTCAACACTACTCGATACAAGCATTATACCCAAAATATCGATTCCTTAATATCATTGCCAAGACTTAAAAAAAGTCAATTCCATTGAAATCAACCAATGCCTTTTTCACATGCCTAGAATACTCGATACTCTTTAGGAGTATAAATTAAATAATTTTTTTTTACAAGAAATGTCAATGGTGTAAACACCTTTTCAAATTACCATACCAATGGAATTCAATAATAAACCAAGGCCTCTTATAGCCATATCAAATACCACTGCAATGTGTTCAAATATCAAATAATAATGTTGCTCAAAACCAAATCACTCTACAAAGTGATTGATCACAATAAAACACTGTCATAACTTGTATGTTATGAGTAAACATAAGATGTCATGTGAATACAACTTGCAAAAGACCAGGTTAAATGTACCACAATCTGAAAGTGATCAACCTGGATATACTTGAGACTTGTAATGATAACAAGTCACATGTACTTGAATAACCATGCCATATACCTGAAACAAAATTTATACCCTAAATCAAATGCATGCCCTCAAATGTATTTGTTCAATCACCAAAAACCATATACCTGTGATACCAAAATGCCAATCACCTTGAAGAATCAAATTGTAAATCATCCTATCACATCATATACAAAACTAAAATCATGTATTGAACACCCAATCTTAGAATGCATCTTGTCAACATCCATCAAGCATCAACATTCATCAATCATATCATCACATATATTCTCATATCATCAAACCAACCACTTTGACATCAAGGACAAACTAACACATAAACAACTGAAAGCCAACAAACTTCCCCTTTGTCCTTGATTGCAAAACACATCATCTCTCCTCCTTTTTTCCTCAATGATAAAGATTGAAAGAAGAGAATGTGAGATGCCAATAAACAACTGAAAATCCAACCAACTATCCAATCATATAAATAGAGAAAATCAAGAATCAAATACTATCAACATATCAATACTTCAGTCATAACCAAATAACTCTATGTCATATGTATCCTTGTGTTAATCACATGAGAAAACACAACATTTTTGCATCCATAGCAATCAAAGAACCTATCTGCACCAAATACCAATTGTATAAACAATGTTACCAGCATGAATAACCATGTACCAAGGTATCAACTATGATGACATCAAAGGTATTATGAGCTTCCCCCCCCTAATTGAGATAACAAAGCAAACAAGATTCTCACTAGAAATCTCTTTCAAGCACAATATTGTCATAAACATGATACTATCACAATCTCACAAGCATTTAAACAAGCTTAAAAAAATATTTCAAGATACTCTTACCGATTAGCCTTGCTCCCCCTTTGTCACTTAGCATGGAAATACCACAAAGTTGACTCACTACCAAAATTTCTTTAGTACTGCCTTATTGCATTATCATTGAATTACCTGCAAACTTGTCAAACTTACCTTATTGGAACATTTATCTCTTGTAAAAACTTCTTCATAAGTTCCACCTGCATCCTCTAAAGCTTCAATTGTTGTTTCAATACACTTGAATATCTTGCAAGACCTTATGAGCAATTTTAAGACAACCTACACTCTTTCTAACTTCTGTCAATATAAGCTGCCTATGTTACTGTCAGTAACATTTTCATCAACTCATAATTAACAATGCTGCTATCAGAAAGTTTGATTTGTACTTCTATATTAACTGTCAGGAGATGTCACTATACTTTCTAATCATTGTCATCATACAACTGTCACTGACTCACTGCTATCAAACCAAACATGTCATTGTATTAACAAAAGTATGAGCATCCCATCATTTTTCAAATGCACCGTCATAGATGAATAAGAAATTGTACATGACTTCATCACATCTATCAAGTAACTAAGAGCAACATGAGTCCATATCACCAACTAAAACCAATTACCACAAATTGTCAAATTTAGTACTATCACTGTCATTAACTTTTATCTAGTACTTAGTGATTATCCATATGGCTAATGACTATCCCTTTGTTTGGTAAGACTACCAGAAAACTATCATAGACCTTTAATCATCATGATATTAGTCAGAAAGATCTCTTTTTCATGAATAACGATCAAAAGATGACATTCAGCCTTACTCCTGACATATGTAAACCATAGACAAAGATCACAATATCAATTAACTCAGCCACCACAAGTGTATACAAAATGTGAAAAAGAGGATACAACCTGATGATGCAACCTATTCATCAACCTTGGCATCTGTGTTCCTTAAGTATAATTAACATTACACACTAAATTCCACCTTTGAAAATTCATGTACTAAATCAGTCAAGTATGAACTCATTTTGACAAGTACTCATCAACAAACCTGTTGAACCTCATAGGGGGTAAGAGATTATCACCAGATTGATTACGCTTTCTTCTCCAAACCATATGTGATCATTTATTTTTATCCTAATCCCTAAATAGTCTTTCAACACTACTTCTACAAAAGTGTGCTTTATGCCCAAGATGATTACATTTACAAAATCTTATATTCTTATCTACACTTTTCTTAACAGACTTTGCAGACCTTCTACAATGTGCAACTTTATGACCAAAATTATGACAATTGAAACACATTTGATTCCTTGAAACAAAATAATTGTTTCTTGAAAACCCAAACCACCTTTTGTCAACAAACTTACAAGATGCAACCTTATGACCATAAGTGTTACAAATATAACAATAACCTTGAAAATTAGTATAATTGAACCACATTGAATGATATTTCCTGAAGGTGGAGGTCTTGAGAATCTATCTGTTCCTTTTCTTCCAACATCAACAACTTTATCATTTTCTTTCTTCTTGTCTTCCTCGAGAGCAGTAGAATGATAACTCAAGTCTACTTTCTTTCTAGGAGTTTGTCTAACTTTAAAATTTTGCACTTTTCCATTTACAGATACAAAGACTGTCTCATGTTTTGACTTCCTTTCATTTGAAGAAGTTTTCCCTATCTCATATCCTAAACCAGTAGGATCTTTATGTTGTTTTTTCTTTCCTAGCATTTCATTCAATTTTTTGGTACTTTGATCAAAATTCTGATTTTTCTATAACTGAATCTTTACACTCTCAAGATCTTTCCTTAGAACAACTATTTCACTTTCTAACTTTTGGCACTCAACTACTCTGGCTTCTAAATTGGACCTAGTCACTTGGGCTATTCTCTTACTTTCTTAATTTTCAAATTTCAAACAAATAATTGACTCATTTGATTTTTCAAGTTTTTCTTTCAAAGCAATAATTTTAGTTTCTAATTTTTTGCAATCTTCTTCCTTGTTCTCTAACTGAAATCTTACTTCCTTGTTCACCTTTCTAAGTCTCTTAATCTCATCAAGTGCAGCAATAAGTTCTGCCTCAAAATAAATCTCTCCTTCAATATCTAAATCATTCATGTCCACCACAAATTCATCAAGTTTTATATTAAAAAGCTTTTCTTCTACAAGAGTTTCCTTATTAACACTTATAGAGTCAACTGGAAAAGACTTTTCTTGAGGCAATACTTCACTAGACTTGACACTAGTGTTTTTCTTTTGACTTCTATTTCTTTTGCACTTACCCATATTACTCCTCTTATCAAGAACTTGGTTGGGCTTATGCAAGGATCTAGTTCTATAGATCAATAGTAATTGAGATCAGATATATTTCCATTCTGATTTTCAAAAAACACATAGTCTGTGATATGTTTGACCAACTCCCAAAACCAGAATCAATCCTAGGTTGATTAGACCTATAAGGGGACCCTACACTTTGATACCACTTGTTGGAGTATGTATAGAAACTGAGAGGGGGGGTGAATTAGTGTCTAATAGACAGACCTAAAAATTAAACCTTTTAAACTTTGACAAAGACTTTTAGTTCAAATAACCTTTCGATTGATAGCAGAGCAAAGTGATTATTTTGAGAGCATTCATGAAAAGGGGTAAAGAAACAAAATTAACTTAGTTCATTAGACAACTTATTCCAATATGATTTGTGTGAGATTTCTCGCACTTACAAAAGATGTGACTGACATTGTTTAACAATCAAAGCATGATGAAAAAATGGGTACAACTCATAATACTGTGTAAATGAAGACTAACATCATTGAATCACTTTAAGACCACTAGATTTCAATGCAACTTTATGAGACACTGCAACAACTGTGCAAGTAAATGACACATGATAAGCATTGACACAATAGAGAACTTTAGTATGTTGTGAAAAATTGAAACATAACACTCTTGAACAATGGAAGAACATGTGATGTGATAGATTAAATGCTTTTTATCACAACATTTAAAACATGTTTGGTTAAATAGGATTTTTAAACCAGTTTGCAACATATGATTGTGAAAGTACTTATAACATTGTAACAACAAATCACATTAACATTGCAGAAATAAGAACTGATAATAGACATTAATGCATCTGATAACTTATGAAAATCAAATATACATGAAAACAATCACACCAAGACTCATCACATAACACATTATATGTCCTGAGTGGAAAACCCTCTTGGGGAATAAAAACCACTCTAAAAATATATCACTTTATTCAAATAGAACACCAACTCTACAAAGTTCAGGAGCACCCACTCCAAGGAGAACCAACCCCTCAATAATTTAGAGCACCAACCCCTCACTAATTTAGAGCACCAACTCCATTACAATGCAACACAATTACAATATTCTATCAGAACCCTAGAAGTGCAATTTGCAATCCTAGAATTTCAATTGAAGACTATAAATATTTTCAATAAGGACATTGAAGAATGTTGTATGAGAATGAAAACATCTTACTTTATACAAATATCTAAGATTCAGAAGGATTTTCAATGTAATACAACTTTTGGACTGAATATTTGAAACATCATCTTCCTCTTTCAAGTCACCCAGAAAAAATGCCTAAAAGTAATCTTTTAAAATCACTGGAAATAATAATCTCTGAAAGCAGTTTGTGTAACTATAAACCAAATTGGGTTAGCATTTAAATACAAAACCCTAAATCATCCTTCTTCAAAGTAAACCCTTTCAAAAAATATCACCACATTGAAGCTATTTAGTTACAATCAAGTATACTCATCCAAAAACCCTAACGGGTTTAAACGTAATCAACAAAATTATCTTAAAAATAGAATTTTCAAAATCCCATAAGTAATAGAAATGATTTACCTATTTACGGTGAAAAATCAACTTGAAATAATACCTCAAAAACCTTTCAAATGGTTCCATACCTATCCAACTGAAAGACGACATCAAGTCTTCTCTATCCAATTTCCACAGTCGAGCTTTCATTAGCTCACAGTCAATGTTCAATATCAATCAAAGTGTCCATACATCGAACCATCCTTTACACACATATTCTTTCAGAGTGTTGATTTGCAAATTAGAAAACATATAGCAGCTACTAGGGTTCCAGAACTATACGCAATGCATATAATAATTTTTCCCTAGCTTTTACTTTGAGTCTTTCGAAGACTTTATCAAAAACAATGATGCTTTGAGGTCTGATAACAAAAACTCAATAATATGCATGATTTAATCAGACATCATAATGATTTTGAGTCTGATGTCAAAGTCTTCTAGCATGGATGCTAACACACATTATTGCCACATCATAACCAAACATACCTTGTTGGTGCCAAGTCACCAATTCAACAATTGATGACTTTCAAAGCAACAGATGATAACATTCATAGTCAAATACATTCATAATACCTTGCACTGCCAGGTCATCTAATGAATAGAGCCAATAACACATGTTTTTTGGGTTGTAACTCAACAACTAGGTCAACACTACTCGATACAAGCATTATACCCAAAATATTGATTCCTTAAATTCATTGCCAAGAATTTTAAAAAAAGTCAATTCCATTGAAATCAACCAATGCCTTTTTCACATGCTTAGAATACTCGATACTCTTTAGGAGTATAAATTAAATAATTTCTTTTTACAAGAAATTCCAATGGTGTAAACACCTTTTCAAATGACCATGCCAATGAAAGTCAATAATAAACCAAGGCCCCTTATAGCCATATCAAATACCAATGCAATGTGTTTAGATATCAAATAATAATGTTGCTCAAAACCAGATCACTCTACAAAGTGATTTATCACAATAAAACAATGTCATAACTTGTATGTTATGAGTAAACATATGATTTCATGTTAATACAACTTGCAAAAGACCAAGTTAAATGTACCAAAATTTGAAAGTGATCAACCTGGATATACTTGAGACTTGTAATGATGACAAGTCATATATACCTAAATAATCATGCCATATACCTGAAACAAAATATATACCCTAAAGAAAACACATTCCCTCAAGTGTATCTGTTCAATCACTAACAACCATATACTTGTGATACCAAAATACCAATCACCTTGAAGAATCAAACTATAAATCATCCAATCGCATCATATACAAAACCAAAATCATGTATTGAATACCCAATCTGATAATGCATCCTGTCAACATCCATCAAGCATCAACATTCATAAATCATATCATTACATATATTCTCATATTAGCAAACCAACCACTTTGACATCAAGGACAAACTAACACATAAGCAACTGAAAGCCAACAGAAATAAACACTAAATAATTAGGACCAAACTTAGCAAGAATAAAAAAATCAATTGTTCATCCTCTTTAGTGACCTCATAATCAAACAACTACAATATAAGAGAATTTAGCTTACAAAGAAGTCTTGGATATTTTAAAAATCTGAAGGATTTAAGACTCATAAGTTTATTCTCTAACTTAAATTTCCTCATTTTATATGGCTTATGAAGGATATTATTAGGATGTGTACAAGATGCAACATGGTATCTAAGATCTAGAGAAATAGACAAAATAAGAGTACCAAGGGCTGCATCCCTTTTATCTAATCATTTTCTTCTTTCTATAGATCCCGTTGGTTCTTAATCTATGCCAAATGTGATTCTTTGGAACTTCAATTTTAACAAAAAATTCCCCATTTGTGGCTTCCATTCATGATAGTTATAGGGGGTTAGAAGTATAATTTTTGGTAAATCCATGATAAAGTCTTAAAGTAAAATAGAGGAACAATAAATTACCCCTCACAATATAATAAAATAACCCTTTTGTCCCAAATAAAATGCCATTTTTTACAAATTTACACCAAGTTGTACCAAATGACCAATCTGGTTTCAAACTAAAAATTTGAAGTTTTGGATTAAAATATACAAAAAATGCATATATAAAATTAAGTTTCTCCTCAATACCTTCCTGATGTCACAAGAATTAGGAAAAATAGAGTCTAGAGCAAAAATATATGATCTTGGAGGTTGAAAAACAAGATTTGACTTCAAGCTAGAAAAATAGACATCAAACATTTTTTTTTTGAGAAAATACTTGCACTATTGGAAATTTCTTAGAACCATCTTTCCAACAATATCTCATTCATCAAAATCTGATTTCTCGATCAAAAGTTATGATTTTTTTTTTAAATGTTGAAGTTAGCTTGTAGTGATGACCCTCCTAGTAATTTTTTATTTTTCAAAAATCAAGTAAAAAATGGAAAAATTTTGTATGAAAATAGGGGTTTCGTGCCATCAAAATGAAATGACAACATCCATTTGGGCTATAATTGCTCCAATAAAAATTTGTTCACAAGATCAAAGCTTTAAACCCTAGTTTACAACTATATCATTCAATGGTTATTTATTGAGTAAAATAAAAGCAAAATATGAATTTATTGGACATTCTAAACTCAATAGTGAGCTTAAATTTACACTAACATGCTCCAAAACGAACCTGTAACACTAATCCACAAAGAAAAACCCCAAAATTTGGTATTTCTATCAATTTTTTCTAATTCTCCATGTCATCATTTGATGCAAGAGAAGACCATACTCAACTTTTCAAGATCCACCAATATTTGCACCATAGTAAAAAATCAAGCTTGATTATCTCTCAAATATAAGAAGGGCTTGCAAATCTAATGCTCTAATACCATGTTAGAGTCACTCAAGGACTCAAGCCTCTAGGATCACTTGCAAAACCAAAAATAACCTTCTACAAAAGAGAGAAGAAAGAGCATAAATTTATAATAATGGATGCAATATACAAGATTGAATATGCAAATGTACATGAGAGGCCTTGCTTATAAAGGCAAGGTGAGAGATATGATTGGAAAAAATTGTGACATGTGTCTTAATCCTATGTTATGAGACAACTATCTTGACAAAAAGTCAAAAATATAAGATAAGATAAGATCCTAAGATAAGATCCTATCTAGACAACTAAGACTTTTGGAAGATTGTCTAAAACCTAAGCAAACTTAACATGTGAATAAGTCCCCTTGCTAGGAATTAGCTAGGTACAAGAATTTTATTCACATCAACACAATATATCTTTTCTACCATTCTTGAATCCAACCTCTTTCATGTTAAGTTAGGCTTTCCATGGGTAACTTCCATGGAAGTGATTACTTTAGTAGTCCATAAATTTTTGAAGTTTCCCCATGAAGGCACAATGGATACCGTCTAACACACTAGATATAAACTACTCATATCTATGTGGGATTTTGTCATATTGAGATTCAAAAATTGATTGCTAGGAAACACAAGTGATGATACTCCTTCCCTATAAATATGGGTGTATACTCTTGTGCCAATATGCAAAATTCCAAGAATGTAGAAGAAAATTTGGCTATATACACAATGGATCTATAAATGAATTGAGAGCCAAATTTGATCCTATTGGAAAGATTAGCAAGGTCATATAATAATTATTTAAATATGAGTTTTCTTTGGAAGACTAATGGTCTAATTGTGAGGACAAATTTGAGATGAGAATGAAAGACTACTATAGATTGATAGTAGGAATTATGAAAGCTTGTATTGTGGACAAAGTGCTAGAGGACTTAAAGAAAAATGGAAAATTCCTACATGTTGTCTATATTGTTTAGGGAATTTACAATCAACAAATCTGCAATGTATATTTCTCAATTGCAAAAGATGATAATATGGAAACAACAGCAAAAATTGTCAAGGATTGTTCAAAAATATGGTTGGTGTCACCTTTTCCCATGATGGAGTTACCACAACTCCAATCTCAATCAAAGAAGTCTAAGGCAATTGAAGGACCATGTCCCACCGCAATTAAGAAACAAAGGCCATTATCTTCAATAGAAGGATCAAAAGGAAGAAAGATAAAGAGAAAATAATCATTGAAACTAATGAAGAAGAGGTTCCTCTAAAAGGGAGAAAGAGAACCCAAAGTTCATCTTGAGCCACATCTATCCCTAGGTTCTAGCTCAACTACTCCTTCCTCTTCTCCCCCACATGAGTCCCATCTTCCATCTCCTCCTCCAATTCCTCCTCCATCACCTCCATCACACTCTCCTCCTCACATTCCTAATCCTTTCATTCCTTCTCCTCCTTAAGAGAAAGAAGAGCTACAAGTTATAGTGGAGGAAGTTTAGAATGAAGAGGTGGTAGGAGAAGAAATTGGAAAAAATTAGATAAATAAAGAGAAGTACTAGAACCAGAGAATGAGGATCCTTAGGTATAACATGACATCAAATCCATTCATTCTCCTCAACATGATATCTCTTCTACCTTCCTAGTTTGGTCAAACCATACAATCCAAAAGAGGAAGAAGAAATATGCCCACAAAGAAGAGGAGAACCTCATAATTCTTGTTGAGGCCTTCCAAACAAAAAAAAAAAGAAAATAAAGAGATCAAGGAGGCTGTCCTCTATCACCATGGATGAGAAAGGGAACAAAGTAGCACAAATTTGTTATTCCCATGGAAACTAAACTTGAATCGAACATGTTGCCTAAAGATTATTAGGTACAACAAGTAGACCTTCATGTCCAAACTAGAGAAGGATAAAAACAATTATTATAGATGGATATGTCTACTATCCTAAAATGGATGCAGAAGGATGAAAACAAAAAGGAAAAACTTAAATCCTAGGTAGCCTAGTTGATAGCTTGTATTGATAATTTTCCTAGGCCCATTGATTCAGTTGATTTTGTGTCAATACAAGATGTAGTTAAAAGAGATGCTAAAATTAAGACCAAGAGAATTTATTGTATGCATATAAAGAATGGAGAAACAATTTGCAATCCTTAGTAGATAGGGTTTTGAAGAAGGCAATAAAGGCTTATCACTGTATTAGTGATGAATCCAATTTGGCCCAACAAATGGAATTAGAAATAGCCAAGGAATTATTGGTTTGAGAAGATTATATCCCAATTTTATAAAGAGTTAAGCCTAATCCCATGGAATATTTAATAAAATTATTTTCAATTGAATAAGATCAAGACAATCCAAAAGAATGGATAAAAGGACAGTTGAGGGTTCAAAATATGAATAAATGTAAATACAAACTTAACAACAACAGAGGCCTCGTTGAATAGGAAATGATAAATATAGAATAGTTTGGGGAAGGTTTGGGATGCACACTTTGGGAAACCCCTTCTTTAGTGGCTTCATCAAGTAATATGATTGGGGATTTTGAGAAGTAATTGAATGATCAAATCGGTCAAGTGACCATTGACCATGTGATGATACAAAAGTGAGAGCTCCAGGGATTTCAAGAAGACCTTGCTATCTTTGATAATTTGTGGGAAAAGTTGGAGAATTCCACATTCTCATAAAGGATAAAATTGAAGTATCATAACGCATCCCCATGGATACAGTGAATGCATTCATTAATTATTTTTCAAAAAAATTTGAGTAATGATTAATCGATAAATTGAACTTTTTTTTTTTTATCAATTTTGTAATAAACCACCATCCCAAATGGTAAAATTTCAATCTGGCATTGGATTTTTAGTAAAACCTAGTTCAAGAATTAGTTATGAAGTTTAGTTAAATCTATTTTTAGATAAGGTCTGATCATCCCAATTGAATTCTTAGTTAAATTTTTTAGATCCACAAGATATGGAACACCTGGTTCCATGGATCCTATATATTTTGGATATCTTGAAATTGTTAAGGATGAAAAACTATTTTATTTGCAACAAAATAATATAATTTTAGCATGGATTTTCCTACTATACTTTTTCAACATTTTATAAAATATCAAAGGATTATGCTTGTTGCACACATTTAGATTTTGGTCATTGGTGATGGTATGTCTATTTTATTTATCTAAATTGAATAAATTGGTAATGTCAATCTTGTTACTATGGTATTGAATAAAGTCCCTTCTCAGATTTTTGCATGTTTTTATGGTGATTTGATTTGATGTGGCTTAAAAATATTGAGATTATAAAATTCCTTTGAAGATTGAATTAGTGTTAAGAGTGATTGAGTGTATACTAATTACTTTAATACTGGTTATTATGATTTTTCTTGGCCATTTTAGAAATGATAAATATAATGAGATTTATCTTTTCCCATTTAGTTTAAGTTTGTTCTTTAGAATGATCTCTCAACCCTAAATATTTTGATGTTTATTTTATAATACTTTAAATATTTGAAAGAGCATAGTAATAGTATAGATATGCTAAATAAATGATGCACTAACATGCAAATGGTTTTGAATACAGAGAAATGCATGTTTCTATTTTATGTTGCATGTCTTGAATATATTTTCCAAAATATTTGAATCACCTAGGCCCCTTGTTAAGCAAGTTTACATGAACCACTAATCTATCTATCACAACCAAGACAGCCTAAAAGGAACCTTTGAGTAGGAATCCCTAATTTTCAAGACTAGTGATTTGTTATCACTCAACAAGTTGGTTGTGCTAAAACCACCATCAACAATGAGTATGGGATAGCAAAAATGTATGGAATTTGATGGATGGGTAAGGGACTTGAGCGAACAATCCAAGGTAAGGGATATAATGGGATGAATATAATGAGATGATGGGAATAATATGCAAGGAATTATGCTCACAAACTAGAGTGTTTTCCTATTACACATGACACCTATTTACTAGATTTTTATCATGGTACTTGCCCAAAGTTACACAAGGAGTAGTTTACACTAGTAGACAAATTTATTTATCTTTACTATTTTCAAGATTTATTTTTTATTTTTTGTATTTTATAATTTTTGTTACATTTTTTTGGTAGGTTGGTGCTAAATAGATTAAGCATAGAAACACTTGAGATGGAAAATGTTCATAAGCTCATCTAGCTCATGACCTTAAAGAGTGGCTAGTTCAAGTAGGCTCCAAGTCCAAACTGGGTAGTAATAACATATGGACCAACTAGTTTGGCTCAAATTTCCCTTTACTCTCTATCTTGAGTGATGTTATTTTGGTTTTCCATAAGGACAAGGTATCTAATCTCAAAATATATAGTGTAGAGGATTTTTTATAGCCACAAAAAAATCAATATTGATATTCTTTAGATTGATTGAGATTAGTTAGATGATGTTCCCCACGAAGTTCAAGGTCATGTAAGATGGATACTCAATAATCCTCTTCTAAGACATGAGGTTATACAAAGGAACAACATGATGAGAGCTCAATCTTTACTATTAAGATTACTTTAGCCCCACAGACAAGTGAATATGGAGCGATGCCAATGGGAGTGTGAATCTAGGTGCAGTAGGACCACATGGTGAGATTACGCTGAAGGTATCAGTCATGGCCAATGTTATTGATGATTTTCTTGAGGATTTTGATTATTTTTTTGTTAGATGCCTCATCTTGAGTGTTACCTTGTAGGAAATAGGGGTGGACCATTTTTTCTTACTATGGAATTTTTCACATAAGGATTATACTTAATGGTTTTTAAAGTATCTACCATTATCTATGATAATAGTGGATGGTATGCAAAAAATAAAAATGAGATGGATAAGGATGAATTTGGAATTTTGGATGTTGGTAGTGAAAGTGAGTGGAACAAATTCAACCCAATTAGTGAAACATTTGATAACAATAATAATAAATATATAGCTTTTAGAGGAGGTGGGATTAACTGTTCCAATGAGATTGACGCCCCATGTAGAGAAAGGCCATGGAGTGGTAATGGGTTGGAGGGCTTGTGAGGGTGCATGATTAAAGTCTCCATGTTTTTGATAAGCAAGTTATTTGTTTACATATTAATAGGAATTGAATTCCATGGTAGGACAATAATATCATATGTGAAGGAAATTATTGGCTAGGATCACACCATTTGTATAAGCACCGCACATAGTACCATGGACTTTGTGAAGTGCAAGGTTAGCCTCCTCCAAGTTGAGATATATATATAAGAAAGTTCCCATAATAACCCCTATGATAGAGCATTCCACCAAGGATGGTATAATAATATGCACATTGGATAAGGTATTATATTTGGTGGATGATATGTTGGGAGGAATGGTTTGATGTTGTCCATATAGGAAAAACTGTCACTATGCTAGGGAGTGTTGGGACCAAAAATGTCGCATATCATATCAAAATTTGGAAGATCATAAGAAAGTATAGGAAGTTTCTCTACAAGGATTTATGATACTCATGAGCTTCATCAAGCATATCCAGAAGAGATCCAATGGTATCAACTACATTAGCCACTTTGTTATTGATATGAAAAACTTGATCAAAAGATATATAAGAAATATTCCTTGAAACTATCAACCATGGATTTATAGGGTACAAGTTTTTCATCCTCAATAAGGAACTCATCATTGACCTATATGAATACCAATTATGAATCTCCAAAGACTTCTAAGTGTTGAATTTTCCATTGAAATGCTAGTTTTATATTATATAATAATGCATCATATTTCATTATTGTTTGTGTAAGGAAAAGCAATACCGAATGCTTTAGGAATGAAATCACCTTAGGAGGGTGATAAAAAGGATGTCATCACTTGATCCATGTGATGTGAATGATCCATCAAAGTATAATGTCCATGGATTAGATTTCTCAATGAGAACAATGAATTCATTTAGAAATTCTATGTTCAAAGGTTGAAAGTTTTGAATGGGGACCTTTGCTAATTGATCTGCTATAAATTGACCTTTAATTGTATTTTGGTTAAGATACTCAATATCAAACTCACTAAGGATCATGACCCACTTTTCCATTCAAATACTAAGGGTTTATTTGGAAAACAAATATTTCAGTGGGTCAATTTTGGCAATCAAATGAGTGGTAGCATTAATCATGCAATGATGAAGTTTCGTGTGTGGAAAACATTACTACAAGGCAAGATTTCTCCATGGATGAGTAATCGAGTTCTCATCCAACCAATGTTCTACTAATTTAATAGATAGAATTATCTCTACCATGATTAATATTTTGAGCTAAAAGTTCACCTAAGGCATGTTATGTAATTGAGATGTATAACAACAAAGGCCTATTTAGAGTGGGTGCAACTAAAATTGGAGGATTAGACATGTATTCCTTAATTTGATAAATTCTATTTGGCATGATTCATCCCACTCAAAGTTGACATTATTTTGAAGTAGATGTGAAAATGATCATGACAATTATCCTCTAATTGGGAAATGAATCATTTGATAGCTTGAAGTTTCCCTTGTAGACTACATAGCTACGTGAGATTCCTGGGAGGTGGCATTTTTGTTATTATTTTTTCTTTAGTTGGATCTACCTCTATGCCACATCAAGAAACAAAAAATTCATAGATATTTATTGATTTGAATCCAAAGTAAAATTTCTTAGGATTTAATCTGAATTTATACTCTTCGAGCCTCTAAAAGATACAACACAAGATGATTGGGTGATTTTCCTTAGATTTTGAATTTCCTAGGATATAATCCACATAATCATCAATAATATCGTGTCGCATATCATGGAATATGACAGTCATGGCATTTTAATATGTGGCACAACATTTTTATACCAAATGACATGAATTTATAATAAATTGTATTGTATGGGGTGATAAAATTTGTCATATGTTGATCATCAAGTGCTATCTAAATTTGGTTATATCTTGAAAATTCATCCATAAGGGACATCTCATGACCAGTTGTCAAGTCTACAATAATATCAATATTTGGAAGTGGAATATCATCTTTGGGGCAAGACTTGTTGATATCTCTTAACATCTACACATACTTTGATTCCTTTGGTTAGAATTCTTAAAAGTACTATATTAGAAATACACTTTGGATAGTCAACACATTGAATGAATATAACATCTAGCAACTTCAAAAGCTCTTACTTGACTAAAGTGGACACCTTAGGATGCATTTTTCTTATCTTATGATGAATTGGTTTAGCACTAGAGTTTACCACAAGTTCATGGACAACCAAATATGGGTCCAAGATAGGAATATCAACATAGGACTAAGAAAATATGTTTGGATAATCTCTAAGAATTGGAGAGATGCTTATATTTAACTTAGGATCTAAAGAAACTATAATTTGTGTCAACTTTGGTGTCTCTTTTATACCTAGATTTATATCTATAACTTCCTAAACAATTTGTGGTGTAAGATTCAATTGATGGTGAAGATCACTATCAAAGGATGTATTTGTAGGTTTTGATGGTTCCTCTGAAATACCTTCTTGTTCCTTAAAGTATGCTGATGAAATGAATAGAATTTGGAAACCTTGCTTATGATATCCTGATAGAATATGGGTATAGGATTGCATAGGATCTATAATGGACTCATCATTTTGAAATGTTTCCAAATCAGGATGTTAAGGATGACAATTATCATGGAATAGGTTTTTGGCAACAAGGTCTTTGAAAGGACTAGGAATGAATCTTACTTATCTATCATAAATATCAATAGATGTGTTCCCAACATTATCAAAAAAATATATAAGGGCATCAAAATTCTCATTATAAGAACCATATCCCAAGCTAGTAGTTCCATTTTTGATGAGTATATAAATAGGACCAAAGGGGCCTTGTTCATGTAAACCAAGACCTTTTCCTTTTTGATTAATTTTACTACAAATATGCAATGGAATAGGATATGTGTATTCTTTAAAGCAAGTGGCATACTTATCATCTTTGTAAATCCATGTGGGATCAAATCCTTCTATCTTTTTTGAAGTGAACAAGACAAATTAGAGGGGGGGTGAATTAGTTGTAGCAAATTAAACCTTCAAAATCCTCAACAGTAATCAGATCCACAAACATTCACTAAACCCTTATTCTATTAGAATGATTAAACATGAAATGCATATAACAAAAACTAAAATCACAACATTCACGTAGAAAACCCAATAAGGTAAAAACCATGGTGAGGATTAGATCACAATATAAGTAATAGAAAAATTGATACACTAGGGCTAACTACTAGAATAGGACACATTATCCAAAAGGGCTCATAGTTAGGCCTCACTACCACAAAAAGAATACAAGAAGATAAAAGAAGAATGTTACACTGAGAAAACTTCTCAATGCAACAAGGAGTCCACCGCAATTGCTCCCACACTTTCACAGTCTCACATGAAATATTTTGGATTCCTTCGGCTCATTGCCTTTAGGGACCCAAACATGAAATTCACACTGCTCTACTCAAATTCACATCACACACATCACTCGCATCAATCTCACATATATCTTGCTTCTCACTCTCTCTTCACCTTATCCCACAACAACACCATACATACTCATATCAATTTCAACCTAAAAAACCTTCTCCAATGTCAAAAATTAGTTGTTATACATACAAATTCAAAATAGGACAACACCTAAACATTCCCACGGTGGATAGGAACGAAAGGTAATCTATATAAATCCTTTATTAGGACCCAAATAGATACCAACACACTTCAACATGCTTATACAAGCCTTTCCATGTAGTGTTAAAGACAAGGCCAACCAACACCTGTGTAAAACACCATAAAAATTAAGTACACACTTCCTTAAATCAACCTGAAACTTCTAGAAAACATAATTCACTTGAAAATTATCCAGAATAATCCACAAACTACTTAAGATTCATCAAGTACTTCATCCAATCTTGCATCATACAAATAATTTAGCTCAGAACAACTGATAACCCTTATTTTCATATTGATAAATGCAACTCACTCTTTACTACACAAAATTAAGTAAAAACTTGAATACAAAAAGATAAAAGCATTATAAGCAGCTCCCCAAATCTGCACAACTTGAAGCTAAATAACAAAGAAACTTAGAGAAAATATATTTCTCCCAGGCCACATAAAACATTACTGAACAACCGGTTCACACATTGGGGAAAATATCTCACGATGTACAAAAATCTAGAAACCCAAATTTTGAATATAGAAACCTCTGACAACCTTTAATATCTTGTAAGATCTGCATAGCCATAGAATCAACATAGAAGAAACATGAAGCAAAATACCAGAGCACACTCTGAAGACTTTCACAACACAATTCACTCTATTTATCAAATTTTCTCAAAAGCACTTGGAAACCAAATACCAAATACATCATCTCAACTCATTACTTCATTCCAACTCACCTTCAAACTTTGTAACAAAAAGATAGCTCCATGTACTCACAACACTTCCTCAAAGTATCAACTACACATGCACAACCTATTTTCCTCTTTTTCACAATTTTCTCAATATCCTTGACATCTTCATCCCATAGTTGACATCAATGACAACACCAGTCAGTAGACTTCCTATTGACATCAATGACAACACCTTCATACTTGCAATAATATTATCATCAACACTTGAGATAACCACCATAATGGAAGGTAGTGGGGTCCCTTTGCAACATGAAAAGGAGATTTTGAACCCTTAGGTGAAGGAGACCATAACATCATGGTGAAAGGGATAATTTGGAAATAGAAGGGATTTATGGATTTGGTATCCTCACATCCTTTATCAAGGATTTTAATGTGGATTTTAAATATGGTTGTTTACTAGATGGAGTGAAGGATGTGGAAGGTAAATCATTAGGTTCAATGTATGATGTGGATTTGGTGGAAGATGATTGGGGAACAATATTGGAGGATGGAAAATGGTTGTCATATTTTCATTCCAACTTTTGGCATTATTGATAGGATTGGAGATCATCAGGAATAGTAAATTCCACACCATTGTATGGGAACTTAAGATATTTATGGTAGATAGAGGGTATGGATTGCATGGAAAAGAGCCATAGTCGACCAAAAAAGATGTTGTATGGAAGGTATAGGTATAAGACATCGATGGGAATGTAAATATTACTAGTTGTTTCTCTTTGAATTGTCATAAAATTTGATGATAATAGTATGTGATTTGATGGCTTCTACTAAATAACCCAAATGTTGTACTACTCTAAGTGTTAAAATATTTAGGCTTGACCTATTATCTATGAGCACACATTTGATCTTATGCTAGGAAATAAAAGATTCTATTTCCAAAGGGTGATTATGGGATGGAAAGGTGAACAACAAGGTCACGGAAACATGAAGGTTCAATATCATTAAGGATTTTTTATTCTTTTAAGATACTGTTTAAAATTATCCCTATGAGTAGGGGATGTGCATAAAAGCTAAAGAATGGAAATTTGGGCTAGTGTTTGATCAAGATGGTCAAAAAGGTCATATTGTTTTTGGGTGTTTGAAGTGGATGAGTAGGAACTGGGATGTTTAATTTTTCATGTCAAGTGGTAACAACACAATCAAGTACTTTGAATTTTATGGTATGGATCTATTCATTAGATTTCTCAATGGTACCAACAGTGGAATCATAGTCATAAGGGGTCTTGTGACAATTGATAGTGTTTGTATTGAAGTCTTGGCCTTGAGTGCATTGCTGATTATGATTAGGAAATGGTTTTTTATATAACCCAAGTCTTGGTTAGGTGAGGTGTTTGATGATCCCTCAATTTTAATCTCACCTTTATTTATAAGCTCTTGCATATAATTTTTTAATTGCATACACTTTTTTGTGGCATGACATTTGAGATGATGATAATCACAATATTCATCTTCCTTACACCATGAAGGAATTGGTTGATTATCATCATAAGTTTTTGTGAGTGGAAAGGCCACATTATTAGCCTTGACAAGTTGATGGAGGATTGAATCAATCGGTTCCCCTAAAGATGTAAATTATCTTTTTTTTTTGTGGTTTAGGGGATGCAGATGAAATGAGAATGGATGAGGTTTGTTGGAAATTTTGGACATATTTCAAATCAGAAATCCAATCTCAACCTATATGTACCTTTTTTTTTTGGTATTGGCTATGAGAACCTACTAGCTAAAGCTCTCCAATGTTGAAGGAACAATGAGAATTTTTCCTTTTATTTCTATTTAGTGTTACAAATCCATCACGGTAAGCTCATATTTCATGTTAGAGGACAATATTTTGACAAATTTATCGAGTAAGTCTCCAAATGATGTGTTGGATCTCTTAGGTAGGTGTAAGGACTATTCAATTTATTGACCACCTGAGCTACGTGGGAATAATTGTAGTATGTGCCTTCATGTGCCACTTCTTGACCAACCACAAAGAATTATTTGACATGTTCCCTAGGATCTCCCTTCCCCTTGTAAATTTCATGTTTGGGGATTTAAAAAGATGTAGGGAATGGTATTTTTGATATTGAGAGATTGAAAG
Organism: Sequoia sempervirens; assembly: GCA_007258455.2. NCBI lineage: Eukaryota > Viridiplantae > Streptophyta > Pinopsida > Cupressales > Cupressaceae > Sequoia > Sequoia sempervirens. The sequence goes on along the minus strand of VDFB02353493.1, from coordinate 11,323,711 downwards.
GATATATGTATAATTTATCAAAGGTATCATATTTATTATAAGGTTCTCCTTGAATTTCTTTAATCAAATTCTTCATGGCTTTCCATTCTTGGTCAAATTTTGAACTAGGGAGTGGTGGAGAGGTGTATAAATGATTTTATGTGTTATAGACCTTAGGTGATATGGGATTTTTATTTGGTTGAAATGACTCTTGGAATTGATGTTAAACTTGGGTGAATTTGGTATGGTCATGATGGAAGTAGAGATATTGGAGATTTTTGGATTAGGAGTGCAAATGGAGATGGGGTCTATATGGGTAGTTATAATTTATGTTCCAAGTGGTATGTTTATTGTGGATGTGGTATGACTAGTGGACATGGGATTTTGAACCTCATTAAGAATTGAAGTGGATGCTTTAGGTAGTACAAACCCTTGATATAAGGGATTACCTCTAATAGATAGGGGTTGTTCCCATTTAGTAGATGTGATAAGGTCTACATGAGGATCAATGTGGTCATGTGTGGGATGAATGAATTCATGGGTAGGATCAAGATTAGAGAGGTCATAACCAGGAGGTAGTTGTGCCCCTGATTCTATGACTTGTCTAAGGATGTCACCTTTGTTTATTTTAATGTATTTCTCCATAATATCTTAGCCTTGTTTTAAATTTAAGATGGCATTGGGATTGATAGTACACTCACATTGGTGAGGAATATCATCATCAATTTTACTATCATCATGTGGAAAATGGAAAGTCTCTCCTAAGAAATGAAACCTTTGTATGAGTGGTTGAATCTTCAAAAAGTATTTTCTTCCATGTTCTCACATCTAATGCTTTGTTGTGTGATGGGGGCCATTGATATTATTTTAAAACTTGATGAAATGGGAAAGGATGGATGTGGATGGGCTTGGTAATCTTGTTGGGTTTGTGATGATCAATAAAAAAAAAATTCAAATTATATCAATGAAGGATAACCTTAGGTGATGAAATGGATGACTTTGATTAAATGGAGTGGGTTGACTAAACTTGCATCTAAAGTGTAAGTTACACACTTATATCTTAGGATTATTTTATTATGACTTCAATTTTTTTTTTTTTCAAATCTACAAATTGGTGTAGAGTTTCCAAGGATTAAAAATGGGCTTTAGGATGATTAAAGGTCCCAAAGGTTAGACTAAGGTGATGGTTTTGATTAAAGGATCCAAAATTGATAACTTTCAACTATGACCATGGATTTGATTTGGGTGATGATAAAATGTGGACTATAAGGATGGTGGATAAAAGATGGTAAATATGGAATGATTAATGATATCCTAATGTTTTAAAAGATGTTGGATGTGATTTTGAGGATGACTAAGGTTATTATCAAGTGGGAAATGAGTGAAAAATGGATTTGTACCTTATACTCAAAGGTGTGTTATTGATAATTGGATAATGAGACAAGTCAAAATATGGATAATGTATGAAAGACTAAGGGTATGGTCAAAATGGATAAATATGAAATTTACAAGGTATTAGTGTTGTTTGGGGGATGTTGGGTTGATTTGTAAGTAAATAGTTATCATATGTTTGGATTCAAAATTTTGTGTTTCAAAAGGATACCAATTTGAAAAATGGTTTCAAACAAAAAAAGGATTTGAAAGTAGATTTGACTCAAACTTGGTAGTAAAGGTTTATAAACAAGAACTTTGGTATATACAACACTCAAACAAGAAGACACAATAAAAATACTCCATTTATTAAATAAAAAGAGTGTTAACTTAGTGGAGGCCCACACAATAAAATATCTTAAGATTAGTGCAAAGCACTTATCTCTCAAGATTTGATAGATAAGGATTCAATGGTACAAGAGCTCACTTTGTCTCTTTTTTGAAGGTTTTTTACACATTTCCCAAATAACTCTTATCTCTACTCAAGAAGGTACATGGTGAGTAGCCTTAGTCATGATATTGTACCTTGCACCACGATAAGCAACAATGGAAATATCTCAAACTAGGTTATACAAGGCTTATCTAGGGAATCCTCTAAATATCACAGGGGTACATGAGGCCTAATCTATGAATTTGAAAGTGTAAGAAAGTTAATCAATAGAAGAGGATAAACCACCCATCTCCTTCACTTACCCAAGTTATAAAGTTATTGGAGGCTTACCTTGAATGAAAAAATCACAACTTCCAAGAGGTACGTCTTTCAATTCACCCCCTGCTATTTATAATCCACCAAAACACTGGATTTGAGGTCATCCCTTGGGGTGATGAAATCCTCAAGTAGCCCCCCTAAAAGTATAAACTATGACAATACTTATTTATAATATTCAAGATCACCTTAAGGATCATGAGAGATCATACATAAGTGCGCTTAGGGTTTAAAAGACACTTGTAAATTATTTTCCCAAATCAAAATGTGAATGTAAACTTTAAAACAATTTCAATTTGAGAATTAAAAAAAGGACAATCACATAGAAAAATAAAAGGTATATAATCAAAGTCTTCAATAAAAGTCCTAGAAAATGACTTATGTTAGTAGTTTGTAATATATAATGATTGGAAACAAGAAAAATATTTGCACACAAAACTCAGTCAAAAATAGAAAACTAGTGAATTCTATAAAAAAAAATAGAAAAAATGAACTCTTTCGATTTTTTTGATAGTTTTTTTATATCACTGAAAAATGGTAAAAAATGTAAGTATTATGGACAAAAAAAGTTTAAAAATAAAATTCTAAGTTAAAATGATTAAACTTGAAATCTATATTTTTTTTTTTACAAAATACTTCTACCATAGTGTTTGCCTCTAATTTAACTTTCCAAAACCTATTAAATTGTGAAAGTTCGATAACAAACACAAAAGTTATAGTAGTTTTAGTAGTGGGTGCTTGTTAGAAAAAAATGATGGTGTGAGGTACGGGTTTAATCCCCTTTTTAGCTGGCCCTTGGTCACCTAGGTGACTAGGTGCTAAGAGTAGAGGGGGCTCAGCTCTCAAGGGCTAAATATAAGTACCCAGGTTCTGGCTATAACCATAGGCTTAAGGTCTACATGATCAAAGATTAAGAGTGACCTTGGCCTTCAATTCTCAATATGGTTGTAACCTTGATTAGGAAAAAATTAAAACTACATACCATATCTATTGGGATGTGTCTGTCAACATCTAGACCTAAAAAATAGAAAAATATTGTTAACATTTTGATTCCCAACTATAGTGTAGAAAAATGTACACCTTTACATTTTCACACTATGTTTTAATCCCCTTAATTAATTGGACTTATTTAAGCCTTTAATTGGCCTAATTATGCATTCACAAGCCTAATTAATTTCATTTTCTAAAAGGGAAACCCACATTTAATTAATTCCTACATTGAATTAACATCTTGGAGATTGAGTGTCCTAGGTTTAGGTCAAAGGGCCCATTCACCCAAGGGAAAATGGGTCCCCCTTAAGTCTCGGGACCTAAATTTTAATATGCTTTTGGAAAAATTCAAATTTCAAAGGTCGGCTTATGGTGTTTAATTGTTGGGTAATTAAGGAAACACCTATAAATACGAGGTATTTTTATCAATTCAAATCTAAGTTGCATAATTTAAATTTCATATGAGAAAATATTTTCATTTAGAGCGTCGAGGAGAATATTTATTAGTCATCTAGAACAACATTCAATATCTTATCATGATGTCAAGATTTATGTGTGTTCATACATTTTTTGGAGCTAACATTGTGATGTAGGTTTCAAGTTTCAAGCAAGCATTCAAGCATCAAGATCCATCAAAAAATCAAGCCATTTCATATATGATCCAATCCTTAGAGAGATGTGTTAGACTTCAGTCCTCTAAGGGAAGCCATTAAAGGGTTTGGTGAATTTTGACATAGAATTGTCCATTCATCAATTCCTTCATTTTGTCATTATTTCATTATCAAGGTTTAATTACCAAAACGGGGTTTGACCAAGGAAAACCCCTATTCACAAAAAAAAAAACATTTTTTCCCTCTCTTTGTGTTCATAGATTTGTAGGTGAAGAAGGATTGAAAGTTGATCAAAAGTGCAATTTTGCAAAGTTGTCAAAGTTGTCAAGACACAAAAAGTCACCTACAACTTTTATTTTTGGCTTTCCAATAGTAATTGGTGGAATTGAAAACTTAGATCTAGGATCTGAGGACTACGAAAATAATTTTCAAACCCATGTATAGAGACCCATTTGCCCCTAGGCGAGTATGTCCTTTAGTAGATCCTGAAAACCACTTTTGGAGCTAGGTAAACACCATCCTAACCTTCTTAGATCTGCTGGTTAATTATTATTTTTGATATTGTTATCATAATATTTCATATTCCAAGTATTAGATCTCATAATTTTGATTGTTAAAACACTTTTATTTTTCTCCCAAAATTGCTTTTTAGTCATTTCTATCATAAGGAAGTTGAGGTCCCATAGTGTCCAAAACCTAGGGTTGACTCACCTTAAGTGTTGTAAGTCAATTCTAAGCACTTGTGGCACTATCCCTCTTCCTACTGAACATGGGAAAGGTGGATTTGTGATTAGGTGGACACCCCCTTTTTTCTTTGACATACTCCCCTTATCACATATCCCATTTTAGGGACCCTCTCCCCCTTTTCCTTTGTTTCATTTTGGTGAACCTGACATTGTACATCCTACATTATAATTTGGAGACCTTTAATACCCTAGATCTATATCTACATTAGTGTGGTTTGCATTGCATTTAGGGTTTAGTTTTGCATGTTTGCATCATTTAAATTCATAAAAAATTAGAAATTTTGCATACATCTTGCATTGTAGTTACATCAAGAGTGTCTTTCAATGATTTAGATTCAAAATTTTAGTTCAAAATTGCATTCCAAAAGTTGTCACTTTGTTCACTATTTGTCACTAGTCAAACTTGCATTAAGACACCTAAAACTGGAAAAATTTGTCATAGGATTCACAGTCTGCAACCTGAAACAAAGAAATCAAACATTAAACTAGAAACACAAACTTTATTTTTTCCAACCCCTGTACAAAGACTCATTTTCCCTTGGGTGAACTTGTCCTTGTACAAATGCCTTTTCAAATTTTTTGGCATCAGTTTGTCTATGTTTGCTTCATTTCATTCTAGTAGCAGATTTGTATTTCAGTTTCAAAACATTTTTTTTACTTTCTTGGATTACATTCAATTGGTCAAATTAAGTGCATTGTTTGAAATCAAAATTGGCATTAAAAAGACATTATTCCAGGTTTTTGCATAGCATAACTAGTTAATTATCATGTTTCAAATCTAAAAAATTGTAAAATATTTTTACGCACTTGCATTGTGATTCCTACTTTTGGGTGTTCATTACATTTGCATTGTGCCTTTTCTCCATCTTGGGTGCACTTTTGGTTTGGTGAATCTTGTATGAGCTTCACAACTTGGTGTCCTATTTCCAATACTATAGTGATACGTAGTTTGAGACTCATGCCATCCTACACTAATACATCCACCATGGATCTTGAGTTTTCTAACTCTTCCACTCATAGTATTGACACTAGTCAACCCATTATGGACCATAGCTTTGATTCCACATTTCTCATGACCACTTTATCCACAACCAAAGTAACTGATGTTGAAACAAAGGTTCCTAATGTTCCTCACGAGAAACTAAAACAAATGGATGAATCCTTAGAAAACCTTCAAAATTTTGTGAGTGTTGAATACATTGTTGGTACTACAGTACCTATCATAGATAACAAAGGAGAATGCTTGATAGTGAACAAGGAATAGAAATTGTGCATATCCTAGCCCATATCAATGACAATCATGTTCCTACAATGGCTAGTTGTGCTCAAAATTTGGGGTACACTCAAAGTCAAGGTGGAATTCAAAGTCCTCCTTCTACAACTATGGCCTCTATTCCTACATATACTCATCTAAGTGTTACTACAACAAGGAAACCAACTATAAATGTCAATCCAACTTTAGGTATTTCCACTAGGAATCCTTTTAGCTTTGTGAATTCAAACCTCATATCTCCTAACCCATCACCTCTCACAAACTTGTAATTCACTTGTCCTCCAAATACATATACACCTCCACCTTATTCATCCCTATTTCAAAACACAATCAATGATTTCATCCTTAACCAACTCTTGCAAAATGTTTCATCTCTCCAACAAAAATTTCCACATTAAACCAAAATCAAAATGGCCAACCTTCACAATATGTCAAAAGAAACCCATTATCCTTGGAGATATTGAGAGCACAAATGCAACAAGGCATAGAGATTCCTATATTTGAGAAATATTGTGGTAAAGGAGATCCTAGCAACCATGTCTTGGCATATGCAACCTTATGTAGTGACATGATTTTTGAAGATAAGCTCTTGGCTAAAAATTTTCCTAGATCTTTGATAGATACAACCTTGGAGTGTTTTTGTTCTTTACCAAATAATTCAATCTGCTCATTTAATGAGCTTGTGGATGCCTTCCTCAACCATTTTAAAGTGCACATTGGTCCCAAGGTGACCTTATCTGATTTAATGAAGTGTAAACAAAAGGATGATGAAAAGATCACTAATTTTATAGCATGATAGAAATTGCTTTACTTAAAAATAATATTAAGAATCTCAATGCTGATCTTCAAAGAATGTTCATTGAAAATTTATAAAAAGAATCCAAGGCAAGCTTGGGATAATGAAATTTCTCTCCTTCACACATTTGTGCACGACTCTTTGTGACTATCAGAACTTAGTTAGCCATTGTGAAGCGAAAACAACCTCTAACTGCCCTAAGAAATCTAAGTCTGCATCTCATTTCCAAACATTCAAGAAATAAAATAATAGCTTTATACAAATCAACCCACCTCAAACAAGTCAACATGTTGAGTCTCAAGTGGCTGCTATAAAAACAACAATTCCATATCAACTTAGAGATCGCAAAAGATAATTTACCCCGTTACTCAATACCCTCCATTCCATCATGTTGCAACTCTTGGGTAAGAACTTAAATACCTTACCTCCTATTAGAGTCCTTGATCCTACTAATCCTTTACCTCTGAACCGTAATTCTAATGCCTTTTTCAAATATAACCCACAAAATGGACATGATACAAAACATTGTAAGTGTCTTAAACATATCGTGCAAGACCTCATCGATTTTAATTGCATTCATATTGGTGGTGTTAATTATCAATGAAATACATTTGTTTCCCCACCCAACCAAAATTTGAAAATCTTTACTAATTCATTACCAAATCATAACTTCTCATTCGTTAAAGCTAGTGATACCAAGAATAATGTGATGAATGTTGACAACATACAAAATATAACTGATGATAATAAGAGTGATAATGAATACGATATATATGCTATGATTGGACTCATTAATGTTCAACCTCATAAGGGCTAAACAAAGTTGTCTATGAACATTGCTTTCTCACAAAATGACATAATTAAACATGCACCTGATGGTCCTCTTTACATTGCCAAAAGAATCAATGACAAGCCTACTAATGGGATATTAATTAATCCTGTGTGTGTATCTAGAATGTGATTACTAAGGAATTCATGTGTGTGCATGAACTTTACCAAGAATTTTATGAACAATCAAAGCATGGATCAAAATTAAAATGGTTTTGCTTTCCCTCTGATAGGTTTAATCACTCTCCCATTAAAAGTTAAATTGAAACAATTGAATGTCTCATTCTCCATCATCCCATCATCAGACCAATTCCATGTGAAGTTGGGTTATTTGTGGCTACACTCCATGGATGTTGTCCCATTGATAGTGCATAAATGCTTAAAATTTCCATTTGGAAACAATACCTTTATTGTGCATTATAGTGACTTTAATCCTTTATCTTCCCATGGGAATTTCTCATTAGATTTCTTTTGGCTCAAACCTATGGAACCTATTAAGCCTCGTTAGGAATTCTTTCTCAAATATTATCAAAATTTCAAGGCAATGCATATAGTAGAATTATCCCAGGTAGCAACATGCCTCAACCCATGATTGAACCAAAATTCCTTCCAAGTAACCAAGGCAAACCAACCATGATTCCTCCACCTATTTCCTATAAAAGAACAAGAGATAACCATATAAGTTCTATTGTTCCTCCTAAAGTCAAACAAGTTTATACAATCAAAGAGACAATGGTTGAACAACCTTCCATGGTTCCTTCTATTCTTGCAAGAAGAAAATAAATTGATGGTTGATAAACCTACTCCTACACCTTCAAAACTTGAAAATTGTGCAAGAAGAAACTAAAATTATGCCAAAGAGGGTAGGTGTAAACATTGTGCTATTTCTTGTCAGTTAGAAGAAAAGAACAAATCCACAACCCAAGATCAAACACCAATTGAGACAAAGCATGACGATTCTCAACCTTCGCCACAACAAAAACATGAAACCTCCATGGACATAATCATTAGTTCTCATGTTATGATTAACTTGGATGGTGATGATGAGAATGCTAAGATTGATGAGGAAGTGCATAATGAGCTAAATTTATTATTTTCCTCTTCAGTGAGATTAAATGATAACAACTATGATGATCCTCCTAAGAAGAGTGAATCACCATGTGTTGAACCTGGTGATGCTCCTAATATGACACTTGGAATTGTCCCTTTGGCTAGTTGTCCACATTCTACCTATGATGAACAAGATTGGGATGCAAATGACCTGCTATAGGTTGACTCACATGTGCCATACTAGTATTTTCTTTTTCTTCTTTTCATGTTCTTTGTGTGATTGCATGTGCTTAATGTAATCCCCTGTCTCCTACTGCTTGGCATGTATTTACGTTTGTGAGCCTACTTTGGATGACCCATGTCGCTTCATTGGTGCAAGGATACAAAGGAAGTGAATCTTTCATGACAATTTTCTATTTGTATCTTCATTCTTCTATCTATTGCAGCCATTTACCTTTGCATTTGTCTTGTGTTTTCCTTTTGGGGATGCTACAAGGTGTTGAGACATGTAGATCTCTTCCATGTTAACCCAAAATATTTTCTTTATTTTTCTCTCTATGTGTCATTCTTCCTTTGTTTTTGTTGTTCCATGAAGCATTTGGGGAATGATGATGGCTTCGAGCTCTTAATATCATTGTAGCAAAGACATAATGTTGACCTTGAATTTGTGGATCACTTATGTGTTTCTATTTTGGGGGAAACCCCTTTTCATGATGTAGCTTTATCTTCTTCATCTTTTTGCATTTATCATTTTGCTACTTTAAAGTAATCGCTCACAACATGGTGTTTAACAATTTCTTTAAAGTGGAAGCTTGCATGTCCCTACTCATTATTTGCATATTTCTTTCAAAGTGTGGTCTTCTTAATTCATGTGATGTGTCTTCTTCTTGGTGACATTGGGTTTAATGTCCTACAAGAGTGTGACATTTCTTGGCATATGACATTCCTCTTGGTGGTGATGCTATGGTTTGCATTCCCTAAGATGTGAATCCTTTATTCCTCAAGTTGTCCTCTCTTGGTGGTGATGTTCCCTAAGGTGTGACCTTTCATGCATTAAGAAAAACCCCTTTGACTATCCTACCCTATTGTATTCACAACTTTTTCATGGCCACCAAGCATAGCACAACTTTCTTTCCAATGGTGTCTTTGTTTTTCATGAGTTTCTAGCATAATGCATATTGCTAGCCTTGTAGAACCTTTGATCATTTTTTTGTGTGGTGTAGGATCGTAGCAAATTTTGGGTTGTTGGGATCTTTATTTGACAAAATGAAATGACTAATGATGAACATTGAATATTTAATATTACGTTTTTGCTTTATTTAGATTATGAAATGTTAATAAGTATGAGATATTGAATATGTAAAAAAAAAAATTGTATTAAGGGTTATATTAATTATAAAATAGTTTTGTAATTAGAGGCATAAGTTAAGTAATTCACATAAATTTTCTTAGATGCTATGGTGGGGGAATGGCATTTCCCTAATTTTGCTTTTGTATTATTTTTCATGAAAGAGGAGTTCAAAAGGAATAACAAAAAATGAGAAAAAAGAATGAGGGATTGGTTATGCGGGAGGAAGGAGAAACGGTTTCTGGGAGGAGGAAGGAGAGCTAAGAAAGGAGGCTGAAAGGAGTAGGAAGGTAGGGAGAATCAAATTTGAAGAAAAGAGGTGAGAAGATTTGTTCTATTTTGATGTTTTTTTTTTTCAGTTCAATAAAGAAATTTTTAAATTGATAATGGAATTTATAGATTTATTAGAATACCAATATTGAGAGCTCTATGTGAGCCAACAAAATGAGACAAATTTTCTCTTTGTGAGCTCATGAATAAGAAGTAGCTATGAGTGAGCTAGCTTTGGGCTCGGGGGTGGCTAGGTGGTGAGTAGAAGGAAAGATTTGAAATCTTAACAACATAAAGAATAAACAAAATTTGTATAATGGTAATCTTTAATATAGTATTACTAACGATTTGAATTACATGCAGTGAAGAAACACACAAACAAGAATAGATAAAATAAAACGGTGTTGAAGGGGAGCATTAAGGTTGATAAATTCTTAAATTATAGAACACTAGGTTTTATAAGTAGTGATTTATTTATTGATGCATGTAATGGGGAAATGACCAATTTAGTTTTGCAGAACTTATACAAAATAATTTGGGAAGTACTGAGATTTAGCGAGGAGGGAAAAACACAAATGAATCAATAGGTAAATACTTCATGTACCCTCTTAGCATCAGTCAATCGTTCTTGAACACACAGGTGAGGATATAAAAGAAACCAATAATTGCTATACTATGCTGGTATCTTATTGGGTAATAGTCCTTTCATATTTAAATGCATATATATTTATTTGTAGAATGTCGAAACAGGGCTTTGTATGCCACGACGCCTCCTCTTGAAAATTCACTAAAAAAGTTGTATAAATATGTAACTAGCATTTAGTATTCATGATAGGGTTTAGTAAAATTTGTATGATGACATCGATTAGCTCCTGAGCTATTGGGGAAAATGGAGATTAAAGCATTGATTGGATGGTTAGTATAATGCTTTTAAATTTGTTTGGTGCTATAATGAATTTGATAAGTTTTAAACCTATGTCATTCAAGTCGATTTTTTTTCCTACCAAGCGGCTCGCTGCACATTTCCATCAAATAGGAGGGTGTCTCTATAATCATATAGATATTCAAGTTAGGTCTATAGTGGTGCGAATGCATAATTTGAAAATATGAAAGGGCAAGGAGTATGATGAACTCAAATTTTACCCTCCAATATGCATTGAACACATGTATCATATAATTTTGTCTAAATTCTTGAGTTGTAGCAATAAATTGAATTACCCAGACTAGTCGAGTAAGAGTAAGTTAGTCTAGGTTTAGAATAGTGTTTTGATATTTTACTGCATACATTATATGCACATTGCAATTGAAAGATTCCTTTGATGATGAAGGTATTGAATATTGAATCCAAAGAGAAGGAGTGGAAAATTGATAACCATTGGAAGTTGTCACTCTCAAGGATTTCAACTCCATCAAACTGGAAAAATTGTTGTGTTGCAACCTATTTGGACAATACAAAATAATAAAATATAAATAATTATTTAATTGGTCTCCTTTTTTGATGTTGTGTCATATATATAACTATTTGGAAGGATAAATTAAATATTGCTAAATAATTGTTTTGATTCAAATATTAGTTAATGATTTTTTTATATACATACAAATATAAGCAAGTAGAGTCCTACAGAGTATTATATATCACTTGGAGTTTTCCATTGGGTTCCTTTTAACTTGGTTGTGAGTATTCTATTATTCAAATAATTATTTCCATTATGGTTATATTTCATGAGTAGGAATTATAGAGGTATCAGAGCCAGGTTTCAACATTGGGAGCTTTGGGGAAAAGTAAAATTGTCTAAAACAACTCATTATGTTGTGTAGAAAAAAAACATGTATGTGAATCAACTTAGAGAACTAGTGGATCAGGGGCCACAAATAGAACCAATGGGTCAAGGACCACACATACTCCAAGCTTTACAAAATCTAGTAAATGTGATACAAGAAAGGTTACTGGTGCCAAATCAACTTCATAATGTAGAACACCATTCTATGCCTTGGGAAAGAAGTAGAAGTACCCACCATAATGGAACAAAATAGGTTGAGGAAGGAGAGTTAGGACATTACCCTCCACCTCCTCGTAACACCTAGGAAATCGGGGGGGTTGTAGTGGACATTGACAAGATTATATGAAACTTTCTTCGGTTGTAGCCACAATAATTTTATGGGTCTACTGATGGATTAGAGGCCAAGTCATGGTTAATAAGTCTTGAAAATAATTTTGCATTGAAGACCTGTGAAATTAATCTTAAGGCCAGAGTAGCAATTCATCAACTTAAGGGTAGTGTAGATACTTGGTGGCAACAAGAGGAGAGGAAAAGACATTTAACCCCTAAAAATATCACTTGGGAAACCTTCTTAGAGGTCTTCAAGAAGAGATACATTTTAGAGTGTTAACAACAACAAAAAATTAATGAATTTTACGATCTCCAACAAAGAGGAATAACTGTAGCTCAATATGATGATAAATTCTTTGAGTTGTCACAATATGTGGACTACATTCAAGATGAGAAACTAATGGAAAATTATTTCATTCGAGGACTAAATCGCAATATATCAGGACTAGTTTAGTTGTCTGAGCCCACCACTATGAAATAGGTAGTAGAGAAAGCACTTATTGCAGAAGAAATCCAACCGATACATTAGGACCAACAACAAAGTTTATTTCAGCATCATAACTGCAGTCAATCTCTTTCTTTTAGGAATGGAAATAGATCGACTTCTTATTCTTCTAGACCAACTCAATCACAATGAAATCATAAACCTAGGTCCTCACCAGAAGGTTTAGTCAGGTCATGGAAAAAGCCCGCTCAAAGAGGGGATCAAAGGAATCAAACACAATACAATGAAGCAAATCATACTCAACAAAATACTCGAGGAAATCATACTACTACGAGAAGATTAGTTTTCTAGTATAATTCGAACCACACTTCTTACAGTTGTGGTGGTAAGGGGAACTTTGCACGGGAATGTCCACATAATAAGACAGTTTCAAGAGTCCAGCAATCAGTAGCCTCCGAACCTATAGTGGGTGATATTGGAAAATCTCATCGAGTTTTTGCAGCAACAAAAAACTGGCAAGTTGATCATAAAGCATCTGTTATAGAGGTTCCCAAAAAAATTGGTAAGGTTATTGTTTTTATTCTTTTTGATTCAAGGGAAATAGACTCTTTTATTTCCCCATCTGTAGTGGAGAAGTGTGGGCTTGTGGTTGCTAAGCAAAATGTGAATTGGGATGTGGAGTTGGCTTTTGGAGCTAGGATGTCATTTAATTATCTAGTTAGAGATTGTCAGTTAGAGCTTAGTCCTCTTTCTACCAAAACAGATCTCAAGGTGATACCTTTGGCATCTTATGACGTAATTTTATGTATGGATTGGATGAATGGACATGAAGCAAAATTATATTTCCGACACAAGTCATTTAAGTGTTTGGATGATCTAGGTAATAAAGTAGTTGTTTTTGGAATTAAGAGACCAGTATCCCTTAGGAAGATTTCAGCAATGCAACTCAAGCGATGTATGAGGAAAGGATGTCAATTCTTTAATATTTCCATCAATGATCGATCAAAGGAAAAACATGACACTTAGATGATCATTTGATTCTTTGTGAGTTTGTTGATGTGTTTCCTCCTCAAATTTCTAGTAAGCCACCTAAAAGAGAAATTTATTTTCACATAGACTTCATTTCTAGAGCTTAGCCAATTTCTAAGGCTCCCTATAGGATGACCAAAAAAGAATTACAAGAACTTAAATTGTAGCTTGATGAATTTTTAGAAAAAGGTCACATCCGTCCTAGTGTGTCTCCGTGGGGTGCACCTGTGATTTTTGTTAAAAAGAAGGATGGAACTCTTCGACTTTGCATAGACTATAGACAACTTAATAAGCTCACTATCAAGAACCATAATCCTTTACTAAGGATAGATGACTTGTTTGATCAAATTCAGGGAGTGAAGATTTTCTCTAAGATAGACCTTAAGTTCGGATATCATCAATTGAGAATCGCTAAAGCTAACATACATAAAACAACATTTCACACAAGGTGTGGTCATTATGAGTTTACTGTTATCCCTTTTGGTTTGACTAATGCACCAACAATTTTTATGAGTCTAATTAATGGGGTCTTCTGAACCTTTCTGGACCGGTTTGTGGTCATTTTTATTGATGATATATTGATCTACTCACACACTGTGGAGGAGCATGAGGAACATTTGTGACAGGTTTTGCAGTGTCTGTGAGAAAATCAATTGTATACAAACATTGCTAAGTGTGAATTTTTCCAAATAGAGATCCAGTATCTAGGGCATGTTATCTTTGGCGATGGTATCTCTATGGACCCTTCCAAGATTCAAGCTATTTTGGAATGGACTACTCCCTCTAATGTAATTGAGGTCAGAAGCTTCATGGGTTTAACTGGGTATTACAGAAGATTTGCAAAAGGGTTTTCCAAGATTGCAGACCCAATCACTTCTATCCAATGTCAAGGAAAGAAATTTGTTTGGTCTGAACAGTGTGAGAGAGCATTTCAAATTTTGAAAGATAAGCTTACTAGCGCACCCATCTTGTCTATTCCAAAACCCACTGGTGACTTTGCAGTTTGTACAGATGCATCTATTAAAGGTATTGGAGTTGTTCCCATGCAAGAGGGATGAGCCATAGCCTTTAAGTCTCACAAATTGAGGAATCATGAGCTTAATTATCCAACGCATGATTTGGAACTGGTGGTGGTAGTTCATGCTTTGACCAAATGGTGACATTTCCTGCTTGGGCATCAATTTGAAATGCATTCGGACCATCGGAGTCTGCAATATATCTTCTCTCAACCTAATTTGAATGCTAGACAATGTAGGTGGATGGAATTTTTTTGTGAATACTATTTTGATATCTAATATATTAAAGGGAAAGTGAATTTTGTAGCTGATGCTCTCAGTAGGCGATGTCATGAGTTATTATCCCTAACTATTAAGACTGATCTTAGAGAGCATATTTTAGGGCTATTACCTCAGGATACTTTGTACCATGAGATTATTCAATTCTAGAGTCCTTTGAAAGGTAAGTTTGAAGGATATTATGTGGATGTTGATGGGTTACTCCGACATCATGGAAGTATATATGTTCCTTTAATTGGAGACCTTAGAGGTTTGATTATGACTGAGGCTCATTGGGCACCTTATGCCGCTCATCCTAGTGTTAAGAAAATACATGCAAATCTTTGGAAGTTGTACTTTTGGCCAAGGATGTGGAAGGATCTCGCAGATTTTGTTGCTCGTTGTTTAGAGTTTCAAAGAGTAAAAGCAGAACATCAACACCCAACAGGTCTATTGTACCCCCATACAATTCCAGAGTGGAAATGTTATGTGATTTCTATGGACTTAACTGTAGGTTTACCACTCACTGCTTGTTGGCATGATGCCATTACGGTGACTGTAGATAAATTAAAGAAAGTAACACATTTCTCTTTGATGAGTTCCTCCTATAATGTTGCTTCAGTTGCAGAGTTTTCTTCGTGACATAGTCTGACTTCATGGTGTGCCAAGTAAAATCATCTTAGATAGAGATCCAGTTTTCACTTCATCATTTTGGACTATATTTCAACAAGCCTTAGGGACTCAACTCAACTTTAGTATTGCCTACCATCTAGATACCAATGGACAAACTGAAAGAGTAAATCAAGTTTTGGAAGATATGCTTCGAATGTATGTGATGGATTAGTAGTCTCGCTGGGAGGATTATTTTCATTTAGTAGAGTTTGCTTATAACAACAGTCATCACAGTTCTCTAGATATGGCACTATTTGAGGCTTCTATGGTAGACCCTATAGAACTCCTTTAAGTTGAGATTGACTAGAGGATCGAGTTGTTATCAGACCTGAACTTGTTAGAGATTTGGAACAATAGGTTTTTTGTATTTGAGAGTAGTTGCAGATAGCTCAAGATTGAAAAAATTAGTACGCAAATAATAAGAGAGTGGATCGGGAATTCCGAGTTGGGGAGAAAATTTTCCTACAAGTGAGACCTTATAAGAGATATATTTGTTATGGAAAAGGCTCTAAATTGGCACCTCGATATGTTGGTCCTTTTGAAATTTCTGGAAAGGATAGGCCCAATTGCATATTGCTTAGCACTACCACCCAACTTGTTGTGAATCCATAATGTTTCTCATGTATCTTTGCTCAAGAAATATGTACCTGATTTTTCTCATGTATTGGAGTGGGATGCTTTACAGGTGGCATAGGATGGGTAGTTAACACTGGAGCCAATTCAAATTTTGAAACAACGAACACTAAACCTGCGGGGACAACAATTGGGTCAGGTCAAGGTCCAATGGGACCCCTATGATGTGTCATCTACTACTTGGGAGGATACTATCATAATGAAATCTTTATTTCCTTATCTTTTTGGTTAGCTTCCAGGAGGAAGCTAAGTGCTTAGAGAGGGAGTAATGTAGGGTCGTAGCAAATTTTGGTTTGTTGGGATCTTTATTTGACAAAATGATATGACTAATGATGAACATTGAATATTTAATATTGCATTTTTGTTTTATTTAGATTATGAAATATTAATAAATATGAGATATTGAATATGTTAAAAAGATATTATAGTAAGGGTTGTATTAATTATAAAATAGTTTTGTAATTAGAGGCATAAGTTAAGTAATTCACATAAATTTTCTTAGATGCTATGGTGGGGGAATGACATTTCCTTATTTTTGTTTTTGTATTATTTTTCACGAAAGAGGAGGAATTCAAAAGGAATAAAAGAAAATGAGAAAAAAAGAATGAGGGATTGGTTATGTGAGAGGAAGGAGAAACAGTTTCTGGGGGGAGGAAGGAGAGCTAAGAAAGGAGGCTAAAAGGAGTAGCAAGGAAGGGAGAATCAATTTTGAAGAAAAGAGGTGAGAAGATTTGTTCTATTTTGATGTTTTTTTCACTTCAATAAAGAAATTTTTAGATTGATAATGGAATTTACAGATTTATTAGAATACCAATATTGAAAGCTCTATGTGAGCTTGACTCTGTGTGAGTTGTGACTTGCTCTGTGTGAGCCAACAAAACCAAAAAAAAATCTCTATGTGAGCTCATGAATAAGAAGCAGCTCTAAGTGAGCTAGTTTTGGGCTCGGGGGTGGTTGGGTGGTGAGCAGAGGGAAAGATTTGAAATCTTAACAAAATAAAGAATAAAGAAAATTTGAATGCTGATAATCTTTAATATTACGTTACTGACGATTTGAATTGCATGTAGAGAAGAAACACACATACAAGAATAGATAAAAGAAAATAGTGTTGAAGGAGAGCCTTAAGGTTGAGAAATTCTTAAATTACAAAACACTAGGTTTTCTAAGTAGTGATTTATTTATTGATGCATGTAATGGGGAAATGACCAATTCGGTTTTGCATAAATTATACAAAAGAATTTGGGAAGTACTGAGATTTAGCGAGGAGGAAAAAACACAGATGAATCAATAGGTAAATACTTCGTGTACCCTCTTCGACTCAGTCAATCATTCTTGAACACATAGGTGAGAATATAAAAGAAACCAATAATTGCTATACTATGTCGGTATCTTATTAGGTAATAGTCCTTTCATATTTAAATGCATATACATTTATCTAGAGAATTTTGAAACAGGGCTTTGTATGCCATAGTGCCTCCTCTTGAAAATTCGCTGAAAAAGCTGTATAAATATGTAACTGGCATTTAGTATTCCTAATAGGGTTTAGTAAATATGTATGATGACAATGATTAGCTCCTAAGCTACTGGGGAAAATGAAGATTAAAGCATCGATTGGATGGTTAGTATAATTCTTTTAAATATGTTCGGTGCTATGGCAAATTTGATAAGTTTTAAACCTATGTCATTCAAGTCGATTATTTTTTTTCTTTCCAAGCTGCTCGCTGCACATTTCCATCAAATACAAGGGTGTCTCTATACCCATATAGATATTCAAGTTAGGTCTATAGTGGCGCAATTGTATAGTTTGGAAATATGAAAGGGCAAGGAGTATGATGAACTCAAATTTTACCCTCCAATATGCATCAAACACATGTATCATATAATTTGTCTGAATTCTTGAGTTGTAGCAATAAATTGAATTACCCAGAGTAGTCGAGTAAGAGTAAGTTAGTCTAGGTTTAGAATAGTGTTTTGATATTTTACTACATACATTATATGCACATTGCAATTGAAAGATTCCTTTGATGATGAAGGTATTGAAGATTGAATACAAAGAGGAATGGAAAATTGATAACCACTAGAAGTTGTCACTCTCAAGGATTTCAACTCCATCAAACTAGAAAAATTGTTGTGTTGTGGCCTATGCAGAGAATACAAATTAATAAAATGTAAATAATTATTTAATTGGTCTTTTGTTTTGATGTTGTGCCATATATATAATTGTTTGGAAGCATAATTAAAAGATTATTGAATAACTGTTTTAATTCAAATATTAGTTAATGGTTTTTTTATATACATACAAATATAAGCAAGTAGAGTCCTATAGAGTATTATATCACTAGGAGTTTTCCCTTGGGTTCTTCTTAACTTGGTTGTGAGTATTCTATTATTCAAATAATTATTTTCATTATGGTTATATTTCATGAGTAGGCATTACATGTGGCCCCTTATCAAAGTTATCAGGAGGTATAAATTTTGGTATGGTTGATGTATGGGAGCATGTAGACCTGGCATGACTTTCCCATCAACTACCCTTTTGTGTTAGGGTTAGAAGGAAAATATCTAACAGTTAAATGCAAACTTGATCAATAAAACAGAGAAATAAAACACAGAAAATTATAGCAAAAACAAACATAGAGAATTTAATGCGATTCACCCAATCCGAGCTACATCCACAAAACCACAGCCATCCAATGATTTTATTATCCAATCCAAAACTTATTACAATCTCAAGAATAATTTCTTTTTTTCCCATACTGTAACTCCCATCCCAACCCCTTATAACAAGCTTATAAGCTTCCAAATTAGGGTTCTACAAAGTCAATTTTATTTTCGGTGATTTTTTCATTTTTTGGTGATGACACAAAAAATAGGGAAAAAAAAATCTTGAGGGCTACCACCCCCGAACCCCCACCTGGGGCCTGACCCGGCCCTAGACCCCAACGAGGATACATGAAGAGTGTACAGTATAGCATGATCAGTCACCACATACCAACAATCTCCCACTTGGAGACTGATCAAGCTCCACACCAACACATTTTGTGGGTACATACTGACCTAGTGTGGGTTTCTCATTTTCTTGGGGCTCACCTAATGGACACCAGATTTCACTAGCCCTCATGAGTATATTTTATTTGCATAGTGGACAATGGGGTTTCACTTATGAAATTTTTTTATGGACAACAGCGCAACTGCAGCTAGTCCATCCTTCCTTTTTTTCTTTTTGCATTAATTTTGATATTGTATGATTGTGCATCTTGTGTTGTTGCAGGCATGTGTCTCTTTGTGCCTTTGTTGGTTTGTCGTCGGATCTTAGATCTTGGGGGCTTGATCATCCTCCTTGATCCTTGTTATCTCATCTTTCTAACAATTGTACAATTGGATCTCTCTTGACTTATTTGTCTACATTTTGTGAGTCTAAGCAAAAGTTCATACTCCCACTAAAGTGGGGGATAAATGTAGTGTAGAAAAATTTACACCTTTACATTTTCACACTATGTTTTCATCCTCTTAATTGATTAGACTTAATTAAGCCTCTAATTGGCCCAATTATGCATTCACGAGCCTAATTGATTTTATTTTCTAAAAGGGAAGCCCACATTTAATTAATGCCTACATTGAACTTAACATCTTGGAGATTGAGTGTCCTAGGTTTAGGTCCTAGGACCCATTTTCCCAAGGGCGAATGGGCCCCCCTTAAGTCTTAGGAACCAATTTTTAATATGTTTTTGGTGGAATTTTATTGATCTAAATTTAAATTGGAAAGGTTGGCTTGTGGTGTTTAATTGTCAGGTAATTAAGGTAACACCTATAAATACAAGGTATTTTTATCAATTCAAATTTAAACTGCATAATTCAAATTTCATATGAGAAAAGATTATTGTCAAGAGCATTGAGGAGAAGATTTATCAATCATATGCAAAAACATTCAAGATCCTATCATGATGTCAAGAATTATGTGTGTTCATGCATGTTTTGGAGCTAACATTGTGATGTAGGTTTCAAGTTTCAACCAAGCATTTAAGCATCAAGATCCATCAAGCAATCAAGCCATTTCATGCAAGATCCAATCCTTAGAAAGATGTGTTAGACTTCAGTCCTCTAAGGGAAACTATTAAAGGGTTTGATGAGTTGTAACATAACATTGTTCATTCGTCAATTCCTTCATTTTTTCATTTTTTCATTATCAAGGTTTAATTACCAAAATAGGGTTTGACCAAACCAAACCCCTATTCACCAAAAATAAACACTTTTTCCCCCTCTTCATGTTTGCAAATTTGTAGGTGAAGAAAAATTGCAAGTTGATCAAAAGTGCAATTTTGCAAAGTTGTCAAAGTTGTCATCAAAGTTGTCAAGACGCGGAAACTCACCTACAAGTTTTATTTCTGACTTTTTGACAATCAAACCTTGTGGAATCAGATACTTAGATTTGGGATATGAGGATTGCATAAAGAATTTTCAGACCCTTGTACAGAGACCCATTCACCCCTAGGTGAATATATCCTTCAGCAAAGCTTGAAAACCACTTTCGGAGCTAGGTAAACACCATCCTAGCCTTCTCAGATTTGTTGGTTAATTATTGTTTCTGATAGCTTGTTATCATAATACTTCATATTCCAAGTGTTAGATCCCATGGGTTTGATTATTGAAACACTTTTATTTTTCTCCCAAAACTACTTTTCAGTCATTTATGCCATAAGGAAGCTAAGGTTCCATAGTTTCCAAAACCTGGGGTTGACTCACCTTAAGGGTTGTAAGTCAATTCTAAGCGTTTATGGCACTATCCTTCTTCCTAATGAACATGGGAAAGGTGGATTTTTTATTAGGTGGACACCCCCTTTTGCTTTGACATACTCCCCTTATCACGCATCCCATTTTAGGGACCCTCTCCCCCTTTTCCTTCATTTCACCAACATATTTGAAAGAAATATTAAATGGATTTTAATTCAAGTTTTAAAATAGACTCCAAAGGAATTTAACTATGAATTAAGTCACAAAATTAAAAAGAAATTTAAAACTTGAATGCCTACAGTTTTCCCCCAAATTTTGTTGGGATTTCTTATCTATGTTTTAAAATATTCTTTAGTACCATATTAAAACCCTAGCAATTGTATTCTTGTGTTTATCCTTCCACCCATGGTGTGCATATATGTAGGTTTTTAGCACTATATGTATCCTTCTAACTATACCTCACTTATGTGTATACTTCCACAAGTGTATATCTACAATGGATATACACAAACATGTGTATAAGATTATTTCATGTATATACCTCCTTCCAATTGCAAATATCCGCCTTGTGTATATGCTTACACCCTTGAAGTATACTAGGGTATGACCGTTTGTACAACACAAATTGTGTGGTTGTAAAAATTCCATACTATCATATGAAATTCCATATAGGTACAACTTTGACCACACCTACAACCACCTAAAATAAATTTCATAAAAAATAATCAAGTATTGTATGTCAAATTTCATCTCACTTGTTTTGTATACTAAATTGAAGTTTTTTTTTCTCCTAGATGCACTTTTAAAAATTTGATAGTTGAAACCCACTCAAAATCTTGCAAAATCAATTAGTCAAAAATTGCCACAAGAAACAAGCACACCAAATGAACTAAGATAAGTGATAGATGTCCTAAGTAGAGTTGCCAAAGCGTAATGATTAAGATTTGAAACTCAAACAAAAAAAGTAAGCATGCAAGTTCCTATTTCAAGACAAGAAAAACCTCTAGATAGAACTCAACATGAAGAGAGTAAAAACAAAACAATAACATCAAAAAACCAAATTCAAATGTTACCATAGTCTCCATTGTTGAATGATTTTCTCCTTATTAGTCTTATGCGGATGATCCTTTTCTTGAAGATACCAATTTGATAGCATGTACCTAGCATAAGTGATAATTGATATGGAATGAAGGATAGAGTGCCTGAATTTATATACTTTGGGAAGGATGAAGGTTGTTAGATGGTGAATGACTATGATGAACTTACCAAATTTAGTAAGTAGTTGTGAGCGTGAGGGAAATAAGGGACACACGTACCTAAGAAGGCTATAATTTTGGGTTGTGTTGAGAGAATAAGGGGACCATATGGACAATGTTCTTAGGTGTCATTTATTCTTGGAATGTGTTGAGAGAATAATGGGACCATAAGGACAAGTGTTCTTAGGTGTCTTTAATTCCTCAATTGAATTGAGAAAATATAGGCTTAATTAAATAATAATTTATTATTTAACTATTTTAGCTATGTGTGAGATGGAAAATAGGTGGAATATGAGAATTATTTATTTATTTATTCAAAGGAGGTGGAAAAGGTTATTAATTAAATAACATGATTATTTAATTAAGTGACGACCTTTAGGTGAAGGGGACTCTATTAGGTGCCAATAGTGGCATGGTTTGATGGTTAAGTTTTGTGGTATCGTTCTTGCCATCAAGGTTCAAACCCCACTAGGGTGTAATTGTTGAATGTTTAATTTGGGGATGAGGTCCCCCGTTTGTGACCTCACCGGTTCATAGCTCTAGATCAAAAACATTTACCCCTTCAAATAAAAAAAGGGGACTAGATTAGGTGATGATATTGGTCAATTAGGAATAGATGATGAGGAGTAGGCCTAGGGAATATTTATGTTGTCTACTTAGCTAATGAGACAAGAGTCATGAGAGATAAGCAATAACAACAAAGCCAAGCACTTGTGAGGGGTTACACAAAAAACACCCTAAATACTATGTTGAACTCTCTACCTCCCTCACTCTTGATATTCCTTACCTTTGTTCAAAAGATTCATGGATTAAAATAAATATCAAATATGAAATATTATTTCATTATAATCCTTATCCACATTTTCACCTTTCATCCTTTACATTTAAAAAAAAACTGTATATATTTTATAAAAGAATAAATATAATCATACATAACCATAAAATATGAACATCTATTCATGATTTTAGATACGCATTTTAATTATATTTAACAATTAAATGAAATTGAATTAATTAATAAATATACAGTAAATTCCTCTCAACCTAGCACACTGTGAATATGGATCAATTACGTACAACTCCTGCAATAATGAAAACAACATAAAACGCCATTCTCATTTCTTTCTTATGAGAGGATAAACATCTTCATTGCTTTAACAATAATCTGTTAATCACAGGTGCACCAATTATCTTGTTTTTCAGTTTTAGAAACATAATGAAGTAGGTGAAGAGAGAAGCTAAAAACAGAAAGAGAATGGCTTCAATGTCTCTGTACGCTTCTTGTCACTTTTTCCACACCAAAAAGACTAGTGGTAAGAACGTTAAGAAAGCATGATGACAATTGCAGTGAAATTGAAGAGATTGGTCAATCTGAAACGTCCTCTACAGACCAGGACAAGCTTCACGTTCTATTCATTTTTTCTCCTTTACCAACAACCACGCCTCACGGGCACTGGAAATCTGGCCATTTTTTTCCCTCATGTGATAAAAACTTGGTAGGTAACGCTGTGAGAATTGTGTAATGGTCGCCACTGCCTCTGTCCATGACTTTGTTCTTGGACCACGCTTAATACGGATAAATACCATGTAGAATCTTGTTAGTATACTTGAGCCCATACTCTCTCTTGTCAAGCCATTAGCTGGAACAAAGACATTACAAGTTATGTCAAACATATCATCAATGATGCTTATATGATGGGTCAGGATCAAATAACATTATTCGAAGTTTTGATTTGCTTAGGCGGTTCATTTGAAATCGCACTTGTTGAACTCTAATAGAATCTACTATTAATATGATTTAAGATGAACCACCTAAACAAATCAAAGCTTAGAGTGTTTTGTTTAAACTGAAACCACATGATGCAATTGTTTGCAACCACACTCAATACACACATGCAATATCGGTAATTGTGCCATGGCCCTAATTGAAGAAAGGTTGATCCTAGGGATGTGAAGGACAAAGTGCTTATAGAATTTAACTAGACAACAAGATCACAACCCTCAAAGACATCAAATACCAGGTTGATGAGTCGATGTGTAGCTATAATCAATAGTTCGAGGGGCTCATCTCCAAGATCACATAGAACATTGATTATATGATTCATATAGAATGGTTTGTTAGAAGTTTGACTACACATATTTAGATGGAACTTGCATACAACATACATTACCTAAAGGCCCTTGAAGTAGTTATGTTGCTATAAGCATTGGGCAAACCATAATCTTATGTGATTGCGATTGTATGGTGATGAGGCATAGCAGAGACCTGAGAAAATAACCCACAAACAAGAGAATAATTTTATTATTTAGAAAATGGAGCTTCTTACATCTGAGGGATCTCAATCCCCAAGTTCTACAACACATGTAAGCTCTGAAAGAAATTTCAGAATAACCCTTTCGCAATATAGAGCTTGTCTAAAAGTTACCCAAAATTAGAAAACCAGCCCATAAATAGAGCTCCTCTTAGTTTGGAGCCAAAACAACATTCAAATTTGAGTTTAGGCGGTTTGGGGCCGAAAAATTACAACTTGAAGTTCAAATTTCAAAGAGCATTTGCAATTGTATCTTCTAGAAAGTGCGCCAACTTCCCGGGGCCATAACTTTTGATCCGGGACTCCGATTCCGAACCGTTTGAACGTTGGAAAGGTCTCGAAGTCAAGAACGCCCTTGAAATCACTATGCCAATTTTCGGCAAGTTTTGGGGCCGATCTGGGAACTCTAAGTGCCTCAAATCCCACTCGAAAGATTTTCAGGTGCAAATTTGGGAAACTAAAACTGCAATATCTTTCAACCCAGGAATAGAAATAAAACCGTAAATTGGGAATTTCATTATGGCGAAAGGGTATCCAAAAATGTAAAACATCTAAAAACCGAGAAACTTGAAATTTAACTATTTTTGGGTGATGCAAGATTGCCTTACACCTTTGGATGCTCCTGCATGAAGCTACAGAAGAGAAGATTAGATAGATGGCTTTATAAATGGGTAGCTTGTAGATAGAATGAAGTTAAAAGGGCTTCAAGTGTATTGATGCGAAAACAAGGTCACATAGTGACCAATTGCATGATGGTGAGGAGCTCGAGCCATAGTGTACATCTCATTTCTTTTAGTGCTACCATCCTTGCTAGACGATTTTCCCACAGTGTCATGAAACCTTGGCTGCAGAAGCAGGGTTCAATCCTTGGATGACTTTGGGCATGGAGGTGAAGGAGGGATGAGGGTATTATTGTGCTCAACTAATCACTTGTTATAGTTGTGGTGAGCTGAGGAATATCTCACAAAATGCACCAAATTTCATTTTCTATGGGCACTATGATGAAGAACACAAGACAAAGAGTGCATTTTCTTTGTTTCAACAATTGAACTCATGCAAGTGTGTTTTCAAATAATCTAACACTAAATAAAACCCCAAGACTACAAATAATTCATGAATAATTTATGGGTTTGAAGGTAAAAAGAGACATCAAATGAAAATATTAGTTTATTATTTAATCCTTCCCACATTCATATTTTCATTCCATAATTTTTATTTTTAAAAAATTAAATATTTTACAAAAGTATAAATATAATCATATGGAGCCATGAAATATGACCCTATCTAATAAGTTATGTAATATTGTTTTATACTAACAATTGACTAACTTTTAACAATTTGTGGGTGATAGCTTTTCAAAATAGAAACAAAATATTGAGTCGATAATATCTAGAGGAGAGGACCCAATAGTTGAGCATGTTCAAAAGTTGTGATAGTATTTGTTGATTTAAGGCTCATTATTTTTAAATAGTATAGCACTAGTAATTGTGATGTTAAAGTTGTTTGTGTTGATCACGAGTATTCATAATTGAATAAAATGTATTCTTTAAATATAAAAAAGCAATAAAATGTGTGCCACATCAGCTCAAAAACAAAATATGACTTAATGCACGACTATAGTTTACCCTTTTTTTGGGGTCTTTTTCAACACCTCAACAAAAACATGTTGATGTGGCATCATATATGATGATGTGGACATAAAACCTTTTAGCTATAAGCAGGGGTCTTGTCAAATAAACTACTATAAAAATTTGAGAATGATTCAAAAGTGCCATGTATGATTTTGAGAGGTTCAAAATTAAGATGCTCAACTACTGAATCCTCTCCCCTAACTGACTACGCAAAAAACCGGATTTGAAGTCTTATACTCCTAGTACAGATAGGATATACTGTGAAATAGATCATCCACGTACATCCCTGGATCAACTACGTGCAAATCCTGCAATCATGAAAAGACATTAAACGCCATTCTTATTTCTTTTCTAATGATAGGATAAACATCTTGAGTTGTTTTGGCAATCTGTTAATATAGGGAACTCCAAATCACAGGTGCACCAATAATCATATTTTTTTCAGTTAAGAGTCACTTCTCTTTTAAAATCATAACTTAAGTAGGTGAAAGATGTGGAATCGAGAAAACTTTGCTGGCAAGCTTAAAACAGAATGGTACCGTGCCTTCATTGCCTCTGTACCGTCTTGTCACTTGCCCCACGCCATTAAATCGCAGAGGTAATAATATGAAGAAAGTATAATGATTATTTCTGCCATATCAGCCATGTTGAAGGGACTTGTCAATGTAAAATGTCATCCAGAGAGTATGGACAGGGACACCCTTCGCATTCTATTCATTTTTTCTCTTTACCCCACACCGTGGCTCCCGGGCTGCGGAAATATCGCCAGCCTTTATGTTCCTTTCTCTCATGTGAAATAAAGTTAGGTAGGTGGCTGTAAATAGTAATGGAGTTATGGATAGTAATGGTGGGCAGTGGCACTGTAGATTTGTCCAGGGGACATAACCACACCCAATATCTAGTCCAAGAGGGAGACGCCCTAATGAATCAAATAGAACTTTCAAATAGATTCAGTTCTCCATTTGACTAATGGTGTTTAAAGTGATAAATGTTTGGCCAAAGGTATATAGTTGTGTGTTGTATTTAGGAGAAGGCTAAAAGAGATTGTAAAGTGAGAAGATAAAACTGTGAAGTATACACTTTTCACTTTTAAATTTTTCTTTTAGATTTAAAAATTATGCATGGAGATATTATTGAAATAAGTATGCACAAAAATATAATATTATAGGATGTTGTTTCTTGTCTTCTTCACATTTTTGGTAATGTCATATCTTAATACATGCAAACTAGATTACTAGTGACATTAGAAAAAAATGTGTTAGTAGCATCAACCATAATCATCAATTTTTACATTTTAATTAGTGTGAATTAATTAAGCAATGAAAAAGATAAATCGATGTAGAATTTGATTTTAAAGGGAACTTACATACAATATACATTACCTACTCACAAAGAGGCCCTTGAAGTTGCTATGCTGCTATAGGCATTGGGCAAACCATGATCTCATGGCCCAACTGTGTAATTAGAAGAGAAGATTAGATAGATGACTTTACAAATGGAGTAGCTTGTAAATAGATAGAAGTTAAAAGTGATTTCGAGTGCATTGAGTACCGAAGCAAAGGTCACATAGCGAGCAAATTGTCTAATAGTGAGCACTTGATCCATAATCATCATCTCGTTTCCTTTAAAATTGAACATCCTTGCCTACAAAATTTGTCATGATTTTCATGACACCTTGCTTGCTCACTTCTCCAAAAGCTAAAAGGTATCTTTGTAAACTACTAGTGTGGTGTTTGTCAAAGTGCCACCGATGATATAACTCCTAAGTAGTGTAGGTATGTAGAAAGTAAGTCAAGACAATTAACAGCTAGTCCCAATCTAGATAACATATAACACCACAATACCAAGGTTGAAGCTTTCAATGACTTGAACATAGAGACAA
Organism: Sequoia sempervirens; assembly: GCA_007258455.2. Classification (NCBI taxonomy): domain Eukaryota; kingdom Viridiplantae; phylum Streptophyta; class Pinopsida; order Cupressales; family Cupressaceae; genus Sequoia; species Sequoia sempervirens. The sequence continues at coordinate 11,295,707 of VDFB02353493.1, read as the reverse complement.
ATGAGGAGGTAGTAGTTGTGCTCAACTGCTCACTTGCTATCATTGGGGTGAACTTAGGCACACCTCACAAAAGTGCACATCAAATTCCATTTCTATGGATATTATGATGGGAAACATGTAGCAAAAGAGTGCATTACACTATTCCAACAATTGAACTCATCCAAGATTGCTTTCCAAATAATCTAAACACTAAATTAAACCTTCACACTAGAAATAATTCATTATTCAAAGGTAAAGAAACAATATAAAATACTAATTTATTATAATCCTTGTTCACATTCATATTTCATTCCATAATTTTTTTTTCAAAATTAAATATATTTTACAAAAGCATAAATATAATCATACAAAGTCATGAAATATGACTCGTATTCCTAATAATAATAACCAAGCTATGCGATATTGTTGTATATTAACAATTGACTAATCTTTAACAAACTTATGGGTGATTGCTTCCCAAAATAAAAGCAAAATATTACGCCTGTAATATATAGGGGAGATGACTAGTTGAACATGCTGAATAGCTGTGATAGTATTTGATGGTTTATTGTCCAATATTTTTAATTATATAGCACTAGTTGTGACTTTAAAGTTGTTTGTATTGATCATGAGTAATCATAACTGAATGAAATGTATTCTTTAAATATAAAAGGCAACAAATCATGTCATGCCACATCAACTCAAAAACAAAACATGACTTAATGCAAAACTATTATAATTTCATGCAACAACTATCGGTCTATCCCTTTTCTTTGAGTATTCTTAGACACCTCAACAAAAAACATGTTATGCAACACTATATATTTGATGATGTGGACCTAAAACCTCAACTGTAAACAAAGGTCTTGTAAAATAAGCTACCATAAAATTTGAAAATGATTCAAAATTCTAACATATATTTTGAAAGATCCAAAATCAGGGTGCTCGACTACTAGATCCACTCCCATAACTAGATACACAAGAAATAAGTTATACACCTGAGGTGATCTAATGGTGGAGAACTTGCACCATAATTAGATGTCTCCATAGAATATAGAATCGTCCCATATATTATAAATCATCTGTAAACGCAAAAACAAATTGTCCTATATTATAATCTATAAAAGAATCCATTTCCATTTCTCCTCCTCGTACATATACCGTACACTATGAATATGGTTTATCCACGTACACCCCTGGATCAACTACCCGCAGATCCTGCAATAACTCAAGAACATAAAACGTCATCTTCATTTCTTTTTGAATGAGCATAGTCATCTTCAGATGTTCTGGCAATCTGTTAATATAGGGAACTCGAATTCAAAGGTGCACTATAATCATCTATTTTAACCGTTAAGAGTCATTTCTCTTTTAAAATCATAATTTTAGGTGAAGGGTGTGGAAGCGAGAAAATTTTGCTGGCAAGCTTAAAACAGAATGGTACCCTGGCTTTATTGCCTCTGTACCCTCCTTGTCACTTGCCCCACGCCATTAAAACACAGAGGTAATAGTATGAAGAAAGTATAATGATTATTTCTGCCATATCAGCCATGTTGAAGGGACTTGTCAATGTGAAATGTCCTCCAGAGAGTATGGACAGGGACACCCTTCATATTCTATTCAGTTTTTCTCTTTACCCCATAGGGTGGCTCCCGGGCTGCTGAAATATCGCCACCCTTTATGTTCCTTTCTGTCATGTGATAAAAAGATAAGTAGGTGGTGCTGTGAATTAATGGAGTTATGGATAGTAATGGTCACCACTGGCACTGTCCATGCATGTAGATTTGTCCAAGGGATATAGCCACACCCAATATCTAGTCTACGAGGGGAAGCCCTATTGAATCAAATAGAGCTTTCAAATAGATCCATTTCTACCATTGAAATAATGGTGTTTAAAGTGATAAATGTTTGGATATGGTAAACTTATAGTGTATTTCGGATAACTCTAAAAGAGAGTGTAAAATGATAGGATAAAAGTGTGAAGTATAGACTTTTCAATTGTAGATTTTTCTTCCTCTTTGACATTATGTGATCTACAAGAATCATAAGTGTTAAAATAATGAAGATATTATTGAAATAAGCAATAATGAAAATAAAATATTATAAGATGTTGTTTATTGTCTTTTTCATGATTTTTTAGTGTTAAATTTGTATAAATGCAAATTAGATCATTAGTGACGCTAGAAAGAGAAGTGATAGAAGCATCAAATCATAATCATTTTTTTGATATTTTTATTAGTGTGAATCAATTAAACACACAAAAAGATAAATGGGTGTAGAACTTGAGTTTAAAAATGGAGTCAGGCAAATGTGGCCAAGTTGGCCCCCACGAAACCATATGCAAGTTGGTGTAGGACCCACATGATGGAGCCATGTCAACCACTGTATAGAGTAGGACCCATTAAGGAATCATTGGTCCATAAACTAGAGTTGATATTCAACTTCATTGTTCACTAACTATGGATGTTAACTTTACTAACTACTAAAGTCTTTCTCCTCTTTAATAACTTTTCTCTAAAATCTTAGAGAATTTATATTAGTTCAATGTTTGGTGTGGAGCCTGATCAGTCTCCAAGTGGGAGATTGTTGGTATGTAGTGACTAATCATGCAAATACTATACATTTGTAATGTATCTTTGCCATGGTTTCGGGTCGGGCCAGGCCCCAAGCAGTGGTTTGGGGGCACAGCCCCCGATTTTTTTTTCCTTTTTTGCACATCAAGGGCTTGGTAGTTAATTTTTTGTTAACCCACAAATGAAAAATGACTTTGTAAAACCCTAGTTCTAGAAGTTTCCAAAAATCTTGTTATAAGCGGCCGAGATGTAAGTTATGTGTGGTCATTTGCAAGATTGTAATCTATTTTGCATTGATAATAAAATCATTGGATGGCTAAGTTTTTGTGGATATAGCCCACATTGGGTGAACTATGCTAAAATTTTGTGTTGATCTCTTTTGTGTTATTCGTCATTGTTATTTTTGGGTTATTTAATCTACATATAATTGTTAATGTTTATTGCTCCGGTTTGCCTGAACCCTAACATTCACAAGGACATGTGACATATGGTCTAAAATTAAGTTTAGTAAAATGAAGTCCTATAACTACAAGAAACATGAATAAAAGTGAGACTTAACACAAGTATACACCTAGAGAAACTCTTAAATGGGAAAAACTCTAGTTTCAAGTCCATATGTCACTCTAAATATCACCCTTTACAAGAAGGTAGAATGTCACTAGGACCTTTAGGAGCTCATGAAAACAAGAACAATAGTTAAGCTCCATAATTACAAAATATCTACAACTGGACATCAAAACTATGTACATTAGTTTGCAACACCCTCTATGGGCACTTAGGAAGAATAGAATATGACTTAACCCTTTTACAATATCTATCATATGTTTATATAACTCCCACAAGTCTCCTTGGGTGGGTTTCCTCTTAGAAAATTCCTAGAAAAGGAGGATACAAACTTACAATCACTGTTGAAAATTATAGAAAATAGTTGCTTTCATTAGGCCAATAATTATGAAGTTCAACCATGAAATTGGCCCTTTTTAAAACTAATAATTTTACCACCAACACAAAATACTCTATCATCTTACTTGAAATTGATATTCCTTTCTTTTGGGCTTATAATGTATCTTTACTTAGATATGTTGAATCATGTAGCTGTAAATAGGGTCATTTCACTCTAGTTAGTTAATCACCCTTTCTAGGTTGACTCATTCACACTAGTTAAGTCTCCATTTATGGAATTTTAGCTTTTTGTCTCACTTCATGTGGTTGAGACAAATGTAATCACCTTTTAAGCCACCTATTTCATGTATACTTTACACATGCTCAAACACTTGTCATATGAGAAGACATGTGTTGCACATTTTGAGGGGTAGTTAGTCATTTAGTCCTACCTTCATATCTCCTCTAGTTTATCTACATATGCAAGAAACTCATTGTATATTTTGCACGCTCTTCATATTATATTGATAGACATGTTTTTGTGTTCATTGTTCACTTGTAGAAGATATCAATGGATTTTGCTTTCAGATCTTGGCTTCTCCAACATGCTATCAGAACAAATATTACACATTCGTTCTTGAATCAAAGTGAATCCAACACTTAACCCTATTATCAAAGCATCATGGAGCCAAATGGATATTGACATTGAGTCTAGAAGGCCCAATAAATGAAAAAAAATCATTTCATCAAATTTAGATTTCATTATTAGGTCTTCGACTACCAGTATTTTATCACTCCTATTGGGAATAACAACCTTCAAACTATGACTACTTCTCAGGAAATAAAATATATCCATAGTTATCTTAGTATGAGGAGGGAATTTTTAAAGAGTGGTAGTGATTTTTAAAGAGGGACTTGACCTAACTTAACCTGTAGATCTTGAGAGATTGATCCTTTGGTGAAGAAAATCACAACCTTGTAGTTTGTCCTAGAATTCCATCGGAATTACACCTCCTTTATCTTGCTACACCTAGTTTATTCTTCTTTGTACAAGGTTTATACACCTGAAAAATAATGATTGATGGACCACATGGTGTATTTTATTTTGTAAATGGCTTTGAAATTGACATATCCAAGCCACAACTTCCAAGCTCAATGTGTTGCCAACATTGTATGGTTTACAAAGAAGAGATATGTATTTCACTAACACCACTAATCTTATTTATTTTGCTAGTGATGTGTTGATGGGCTCTCTTTTGAGCTTTTTCTTTCAAGATTTGTAGGTTTAGAATACAACACAAAGGTTTATTGGTTGTAAAACACTCATATTTTTTGAATCCTTTGATAATATTTCTTGAAGAAGGTGTCAATCCATTGTCCTTATTCAAATTTTATAGCAAAGTAGTCTTGAATTATAATTTACCTAGTAGAAGGCTTGTGCTATTTTATTACAAACATGTTTGAGTGATTGAGTAGCAATGTAGAGATGAAGGTGAGGTATGATCCCATGACCTCCAACCAACACCCAACAAACCAGTTAAACTCCAATGAATCATAACAACGATTTCCTTTCTTTTTGTTTTGGGTTTTACCTTTGGTTTAAAATTTGTTCTAAACATTTTTTTTTATAACCACTAGCACTTAGATAACCACTAATTGCTAATCGCTAAGGCAACCATCAAATTCAACATCTAGTGTTCATAAGGAGGTGAAATTTTTATTTTTGCAATACCTTGGAAGTAGAGAGTTAATTTTTCAAACTTGAGGGTAAGTGGACAAAGATGAGGGCCAAAAAAGGGTCTTAAGTGGCCACTTTTTTTTTGAAATCAAGAAATACTGACCTTGGATGAGAAATTGAGGATAGTTACACTTAAAATTTTAAGATGCAACAAAAACAAAGGTCATAGTGCTTCGAGTCTACTTTCTAAACTACTAACTTTTTTTTAAAATGGTAGAGATTAAGGGGTTAAAAAAAGGGAGCCACAGAAATTGGTGCTATTTTTCTCAAAAAAACATAACATAGTATCTGTTGTGGCTCCCTTAAAAGGTTACCTTTTTTTTGTTATTTTTTTAGCGAGAAATTAGCTAACAGCATGTAGTTTATGCCCAATTTTTCTGATAATTTTTTAATGAATATATGATTTTTTACTAATTTTTAAAGTGGACACATCCTAAAAAATAGAATTTTGGTCATGCTACCCCTATAATTTTTTAAAACTAATCAAAAATCATTTTTTTTCAATGAGTATTCATGGAGTCTATAACTATCAGGAAAACAAGAAATATTAAAGCAATAACAATAGCAATAAACTTCTAATGTAATCTAAAGCTAAACAACAAAGCACAAAGAAAGCATAAACATAAACAAAGAGCGATCTCACCTGGTATCTACATCCTTCCATGAATGAACTCGATTGTCCTTCTCCATTTCACCTTGATGGTATTCTTGCCCTCAGATTTTCAGTATGTGTGCAAGTATAGCCTTGATATATGTGATTATAGAAAAATATCGAAGATTAAACAAATGATTGCTCCAAAAGTCATACAATTTTGGGAGGAGTTGAAATGATGAGAGTCAAGTCAATTTATAGAAAATTGATCATTCGAATGAAAGGCTGAGATTGAAAGATAGACGGACGATTCAAATTAAAAGATTTGACATGCATTGAGATAAGTGTTAGTACTAACATGAGTGATAAAACTTAAGAATAGAGATCAAGATTAAATAATGATTTAACTTAGCTGAAAAGTATTCAAAATTAGAAGAATAATGTTTGCATGAAAAGGATAAAGATAGAATAAATGTAAACAATCTATTCAACGATGCATAAAATCAATTAATTAAATGTAAAGATATTTAATTAATAAATATGTAC
>VDFB02353493.1:11274413-11289297 GCA_007258455.2 Sequoia sempervirens | reverse complement strand
GTGGACAATGGGGTTTCACTTATGAAATTTTTTTATGGACAACAGCGCAACTGCAGCTAGTCCATCCTTCCTTTTTTTCTTTTTGCATTAATTTTGATATTGTATGATTGTGCATCTTGTGTTGTTGCAGGCATGTGTCTCTTTGTGCCTTTGTTGGTTTGTCGTCGGATCTTAGATCTTGGGGGCTTGATCATCCTCCTTGATCCTTGTTATCTCATCTTTCTAACAATTGTACAATTGGATCTCTCTTGACTTATTTGTCTACATTTTGTGAGTCTAAGCAAAAGTTCATACTCCCACTAAAGTGGGGGATAAATGTAGTGTAGAAAAATTTACACCTTTACATTTTCACACTATGTTTTCATCCTCTTAATTGATTAGACTTAATTAAGCCTCTAATTGGCCCAATTATGCATTCACGAGCCTAATTGATTTTATTTTCTAAAAGGGAAGCCCACATTTAATTAATGCCTACATTGAACTTAACATCTTGGAGATTGAGTGTCCTAGGTTTAGGTCCTAGGACCCATTTTCCCAAGGGCGAATGGGCCCCCCTTAAGTCTTAGGAACCAATTTTTAATATGTTTTTGGTGGAATTTTATTGATCTAAATTTAAATTGGAAAGGTTGGCTTGTGGTGTTTAATTGTCAGGTAATTAAGGTAACACCTATAAATACAAGGTATTTTTATCAATTCAAATTTAAACTGCATAATTCAAATTTCATATGAGAAAAGATTATTGTCAAGAGCATTGAGGAGAAGATTTATCAATCATATGCAAAAACATTCAAGATCCTATCATGATGTCAAGAATTATGTGTGTTCATGCATGTTTTGGAGCTAACATTGTGATGTAGGTTTCAAGTTTCAACCAAGCATTTAAGCATCAAGATCCATCAAGCAATCAAGCCATTTCATGCAAGATCCAATCCTTAGAAAGATGTGTTAGACTTCAGTCCTCTAAGGGAAACTATTAAAGGGTTTGATGAGTTGTAACATAACATTGTTCATTCGTCAATTCCTTCATTTTTTCATTTTTTCATTATCAAGGTTTAATTACCAAAATAGGGTTTGACCAAACCAAACCCCTATTCACCAAAAATAAACACTTTTTCCCCCTCTTCATGTTTGCAAATTTGTAGGTGAAGAAAAATTGCAAGTTGATCAAAAGTGCAATTTTGCAAAGTTGTCAAAGTTGTCATCAAAGTTGTCAAGACGCGGAAACTCACCTACAAGTTTTATTTCTGACTTTTTGACAATCAAACCTTGTGGAATCAGATACTTAGATTTGGGATATGAGGATTGCATAAAGAATTTTCAGACCCTTGTACAGAGACCCATTCACCCCTAGGTGAATATATCCTTCAGCAAAGCTTGAAAACCACTTTCGGAGCTAGGTAAACACCATCCTAGCCTTCTCAGATTTGTTGGTTAATTATTGTTTCTGATAGCTTGTTATCATAATACTTCATATTCCAAGTGTTAGATCCCATGGGTTTGATTATTGAAACACTTTTATTTTTCTCCCAAAACTACTTTTCAGTCATTTATGCCATAAGGAAGCTAAGGTTCCATAGTTTCCAAAACCTGGGGTTGACTCACCTTAAGGGTTGTAAGTCAATTCTAAGCGTTTATGGCACTATCCTTCTTCCTAATGAACATGGGAAAGGTGGATTTTTTATTAGGTGGACACCCCCTTTTGCTTTGACATACTCCCCTTATCACGCATCCCATTTTAGGGACCCTCTCCCCCTTTTCCTTCATTTCACCAACATATTTGAAAGAAATATTAAATGGATTTTAATTCAAGTTTTAAAATAGACTCCAAAGGAATTTAACTATGAATTAAGTCACAAAATTAAAAAGAAATTTAAAACTTGAATGCCTACAGTTTTCCCCCAAATTTTGTTGGGATTTCTTATCTATGTTTTAAAATATTCTTTAGTACCATATTAAAACCCTAGCAATTGTATTCTTGTGTTTATCCTTCCACCCATGGTGTGCATATATGTAGGTTTTTAGCACTATATGTATCCTTCTAACTATACCTCACTTATGTGTATACTTCCACAAGTGTATATCTACAATGGATATACACAAACATGTGTATAAGATTATTTCATGTATATACCTCCTTCCAATTGCAAATATCCGCCTTGTGTATATGCTTACACCCTTGAAGTATACTAGGGTATGACCGTTTGTACAACACAAATTGTGTGGTTGTAAAAATTCCATACTATCATATGAAATTCCATATAGGTACAACTTTGACCACACCTACAACCACCTAAAATAAATTTCATAAAAAATAATCAAGTATTGTATGTCAAATTTCATCTCACTTGTTTTGTATACTAAATTGAAGTTTTTTTTTCTCCTAGATGCACTTTTAAAAATTTGATAGTTGAAACCCACTCAAAATCTTGCAAAATCAATTAGTCAAAAATTGCCACAAGAAACAAGCACACCAAATGAACTAAGATAAGTGATAGATGTCCTAAGTAGAGTTGCCAAAGCGTAATGATTAAGATTTGAAACTCAAACAAAAAAAGTAAGCATGCAAGTTCCTATTTCAAGACAAGAAAAACCTCTAGATAGAACTCAACATGAAGAGAGTAAAAACAAAACAATAACATCAAAAAACCAAATTCAAATGTTACCATAGTCTCCATTGTTGAATGATTTTCTCCTTATTAGTCTTATGCGGATGATCCTTTTCTTGAAGATACCAATTTGATAGCATGTACCTAGCATAAGTGATAATTGATATGGAATGAAGGATAGAGTGCCTGAATTTATATACTTTGGGAAGGATGAAGGTTGTTAGATGAAGGTTGTTAGATGGTGAATGACTATGATGAACTTACCAAATTTAGTAAGTAGTTGTGAGCGTGAGGGAAATAAGGGACACACGTACCTAAGAAGGCTATAATTTTGGGTTGTGTTGAGAGAATAAGGGGACCATATGGACAATGTTCTTAGGTGTCATTTATTCTTGGAATGTGTTGAGAGAATAATGGGACCATAAGGACAAGTGTTCTTAGGTGTCTTTAATTCCTCAATTGAATTGAGAAAATATAGGCTTAATTAAATAATAATTTATTATTTAACTATTTTAGCTATGTGTGAGATGGAAAATAGGTGGAATATGAGAATTATTTATTTATTTATTCAAAGGAGGTGGAAAAGGTTATTAATTAAATAACATGATTATTTAATTAAGTGACGACCTTTAGGTGAAGGGGACTCTATTAGGTGCCAATAGTGGCATGGTTTGATGGTTAAGTTTTGTGGTATCGTTCTTGCCATCAAGGTTCAAACCCCACTAGGGTGTAATTGTTGAATGTTTAATTTGGGGATGAGGTCCCCCGTTTGTGACCTCACCGGTTCATAGCTCTAGATCAAAAACATTTACCCCTTCAAATAAAAAAAGGGGACTAGATTAGGTGATGATATTGGTCAATTAGGAATAGATGATGAGGAGTAGGCCTAGGGAATATTTATGTTGTCTACTTAGCTAATGAGACAAGAGTCATGAGAGATAAGCAATAACAACAAAGCCAAGCACTTGTGAGGGGTTACACAAAAAACACCCTAAATACTATGTTGAACTCTCTACCTCCCTCACTCTTGATATTCCTTACCTTTGTTCAAAAGATTCATGGATTAAAATAAATATCAAATATGAAATATTATTTCATTATAATCCTTATCCACATTTTCACCTTTCATCCTTTACATTTAAAAAAAAACTGTATATATTTTATAAAAGAATAAATATAATCATACATAACCATAAAATATGAACATCTATTCATGATTTTAGATACGCATTTTAATTATATTTAACAATTAAATGAAATTGAATTAATTAATAAATATACAGTAAATTCCTCTCAACCTAGCACACTGTGAATATGGATCAATTACGTACAACTCCTGCAATAATGAAAACAACATAAAACGCCATTCTCATTTCTTTCTTATGAGAGGATAAACATCTTCATTGCTTTAACAATAATCTGTTAATCACAGGTGCACCAATTATCTTGTTTTTCAGTTTTAGAAACATAATGAAGTAGGTAAAGAGAGAAGCTAAAAACAGAAAGAGAATGGCTTCAATGCCTCTGTACGCTTCTTGTCACTTTTTCCACACCAAAAAGACTAGTGGTAAGAACGTTAAGAAAGCATGATGACAATTGCAGTGAAATTGAAGAGATTGGTCAATCTGAAACGTCCTCTACAGACCAGGACAAGCTTCACGTTCTATTCATTTTTTCTCCTTTACCAACAACCACGCCTCACGGGCACTGGAAATCTGGCCATTTTTTTCCCTCATGTGATAAAAACTTGGTAGGTAACGCTGTGAGAATTGTGTAATGGTCGCCACTGCCTCTGTCCATGACTTTGTTCTTGGACCACGCTTAATACGGATAAATACCATGTAGAATCTTGTTAGTATACTTGAGCCCATACTCTCTCTTGTCAAGCCATTAGCTGGAACAAAGACATTACAAGTTATGTCAAACATATCATCAATGATGCTTATATGATGGGTCAGGATCAAATAACATTATTCGAAGTTTTGATTTGCTTAGGCGGTTCATTTGAAATCGCACTTGTTGAACTCTAATAGAATCTACTATTAATATGATTTAAGATGAACCACCTAAACAAATCAAAGCTTAGAGTGTTTTGTTTAAACTGAAACCACATGATGCAATTGTTTGCAACCACACTCAATACACACATGCAATATCGGTAATTGTGCCATGGCCCTAATTGAAGAAAGGTTGATCCTAGGGATGTGAAGGACAAAGTGCTTATAGAATTTAACTAGACAACAAGATCACAACCCTCAAAGACATCAAATACCAGGTTGATGAGTCGATGTGTAGCTATAATCAATAGTTCGAGGGGCTCATCTCCAAGATCACATAGAACATTGATTATATGATTCATATAGAATGGTTTGTTAGAAGTTTGACTACACATATTTAGATGGAACTTGCATACAACATACATTACCTAAAGGCCCTTGAAGTAGTTATGTTGCTATAAGCATTGGGCAAACCATAATCTTATGGTCTGATTGTGTGTAAGTGATGAAGTAGCAACCGAGACAGAGAAAATAACCACAAACAAGAGAATAATTTTTATTATTCAGAAAATGGAGCTTCTTACATGCAAAGGATCTCAAATCCCCAAGTTCTACAACACATGCAAGTTAGAAAGCTACGAGAATCACCCTTTAGCAATATGCGAGCTTGTCCCCAAAAGTTACCCAAAATTAGAAACCCATAAATAGAGCTCCTCATTAGTTTGAAGCCAAAACAACATTCAAATTGAGTTTAGGTGGTTTGGCGCCAAAAATTTACAACATGAAGTTCAAATTTCAAAAGAGCATTTGCAATGGTATCTTCTAGAAAGTGCGCCAACTTCCCGGGGCCATAACTTTTGATTCGGGACTCAGATTCGAGCCGTTTGAACCGTTGAAGAGTCTCGAAGTCAAGAAGCACAATTTTCTATGCTAATTTTGGCAAGTTTAGGGGCGATATGGGAGCTCTAAGTGCCTCAAATCCCACTCGGAAGATTTTCAGGTGCAAATTTGGAAACTAAAACTAATATCTTTCAACCCACGAGCAGAAAATAAAAACGTAAATTAGGAATTTCATTATGTGAAAAGGGTATCCAAAAATGTAAAAACATCTAAAAATGAGAAACTTGAAATTTAACTATTTTTGGGTGATGCAAGTTGCCCATACACCGGATGCTCTGCGGGAAGCTAGAAGAGAAGATTAGATAGATGGCTTTATAAATGGAGTAGCTTGTAGATGGATAGAAGTTAAAAGAGGCTTCAAGTGTATTGGGTACGAAAACAAAGGTCACATAGTGACCAATTGCATGATGGTGAGAGCTCGAGCCATAGTCGCCATCTCATTTCTTTTAGTCCTACCATCCTTGCCTAGACAATTTTCCATGATTGTCATGAAACCTTGGCTTGCCAAGGTTCAATCCTTGGATGACTTGAGCATGGAGATGCGAAGGAGGATGAGGTAGTATTTGTGCTCAACTAATCACTTGTTATAGTTGTGGTGAGCTCAGGAATATCTCACAAAAGTGCACCAAATTTCATTTCTATGGGCACTATGATGAAGAACACAAGACAAAAGAGTGCATTTTACTATTCTGACAATTGAACTCATGCAAGAGTGTTTTTCAAATAATCTAAACACTAAATAAAACCCCAAGACTACAAATAATTCATGAATAATTTATAGTTTGAAGGTAAAGAAAGAAACATCAAATGCAAAATATTAGTTTATTATTTAATCCTTCCCACATTCATATTTCATTCCATAATTTTTATTTTTAAAAAATCAAATATTTTACAAAAGTATAAATATAATCATATGGAGCCATGAAATATGACCCCTATCCACAATAAGTTATGTAATATTGTTTTATACTAACAATTGACTAACTTTTAATAGTTTGTGGGTGATAGTTTCTCAAAATAGAAACAAAATATTGAGTCGGTATTATCTAGGGGAGAGGACCGGACCCAATAGTTGAGCATGTTCAAAAGTTGTGATAGTATTTGTTGATTTAATGTTCAGTATTTTTAAATAATATAACACTAGTAATTGTGACATTAAAGTTGTTTGTGTTGATCACGAGTATTCATAATTGAATAAAATGTATTCTTTAAATATAAAAAACAATAAATCATGTGTGCACCACATCAGCTCAAAAACAAAACACGACTTAATGCACGACTACAGTTTACCCTTTTTGGGGTCTTTTTCGACACCCCAACAAAAACATGTTGATGTGGCATCATATATGATGATGTGGACATAAAACCTTAGCTATAAGTAGGGGTCTTGTCAAGTAAACTACTATAAAAAAAATTGAGAATGATTCAAAAGTGTCATGTATGATTTTGAGGGGTCCAAAATTAAGATGCTCAACTACTGAATCCTCTCCCCTAAGTGACTACGCATAAAAACCGGATTTGAATTCTTATTCTCCTAGTACAGATAGGATATACTGTGAAATAGATCGTCCACGTACACCCCAGGATCAACTACGTGCAAATCCTGCAATCATGAAAAGATATAAAACGCCATTCTTATTTCTTTTCTAATGATAGGATAAACATCTTGAGTTGTTTTGGCAATCTGTTAATATAGGGAACTCCAAATCACAGGTGCACCAACAATCATATTTTTTTCAGTTAAGAGTCATTTCTCTTTTAAAATCATAACTTAAGTAGGTGAAAGATGTGGAATCGAGAAAACTTTGCTGGCAAGCTTAAAACAGAATAGTACCGTGCCTTCATTGCCTCTGTACCGTCTTGTCACTTGCCCCACGCCATTAAAACGCAGAGGTAATAATATGAAGAAAGTATAATGATTATTTCTGCCATATCAGCCATGTTGAAGGGACTTGTCAATGTAAAATGTCCTCCACAGAGTATTGACAGGGACACCCTTCGCATTCTATTCAGTTTTTCTCTTTACCCCACACCGTGGCTCCCTGGCTGCGGAAATATCGCCATCCTTTATGTTCCTTTCTGTCATGTGATAAAAAGTTAGGTAGGTGGGCTGTAAATAGTAGTGGAGTTATGGATAGTAATGGTGGACAGTGGCACTGTAGATTTGTCCAGGGGACATAACCACACCCAATATCTAGTCTAAGAGGGAGACGCCCCAATGAATCAAATAGATTCAGTTCTCCATTGAAATAATGGTGTTTAAAATGATAAATGTTTGGCTATGGTAAATTTATGTGCAAAACAAGACCTATTGAGCGTTAAATAGTGTATTTAGGATTATAAAGTGAGAAAAAAAAGTGTGAAGTGCCTTTTTCCTTTTTCCGTTTTTTTCATACTAAATTTAAAATTATGCAGCAGGAGCATTATTGAAATAGTATGCACAAAATATAATATTATGGGATGATTCATTTCTTGTCTTCTTTATATTTTTGGTAATGTCATATCTTAATACATGCAAAATAGATTATTAGTGACATTAGAAAGAAATGTGTTAGTAGCATCAATCATAATCATCAATTTTTACATTTTAATTCTAGTGTGAATTAGTTAAGCAAAGAAAAAGATAAAGGGATGTAGAATTTGACTTTAGAGGGAACTTACATACAACATACAATGCCTACTCACAAGAGGCCCTTGAAGTTGCTATGCTATTATAAGCATTGGGCAAACCATGATCTTATGGCCCAATTGTGTAGTAGAAGAGAAGATTAGATAAACAACTTTACGAATGGAGTAGCTTGTAGATAGATAAATGTTAAAAGAGATTTTGAGTGCATTAAGTATCGAAGTAAAAGTCACATAGTGATCAAATTGTCTAATAGTGAGCACTTGATCCATAATCATTATCTCATTTCCTTTAAAACTGTGCATCCTTGCCTATAAAATTTGTCATGATTATCATGACACTTTGCTTGCTCTTCGCCAAAAGCTAAAGGGTATCTTTGTAAACTACTAGTGTGGTGTTTGTCAAAGCGCCACCCATGATATAACTCCTAAGTAGTGTAGGTATGTAGAAAGTAAGTCAAGACAAATAATAGCTAATCCCAATCTAGATAACATATAACACCACAATACCAAGGTTGAAGCTTTCAATGACTTAAACATAGAGACAAATGAGGAGGTAGTAGTTGTGCTCAACTACTCACTTGCTATCATTGTGGTGAACTTAGGCACACCTCACAAAAGTGCATCGAATTCCATTTCTATGGATATTATGAAGGGAAACATGTAGCAAAAGAGTGCATTACACTATTCCAACAATTGAACTCATCCAAGATTGCTTTCCAAATAATCTAAACACTAAATTAAACCCTCACACTAGAAATAATTCATTATTCAAAGGTAAAGAAACAATATAAAATACTAATTTATTATAATCCTTGTCCACATTCATATTTCATTCCATAATTTTTTTTTTAAATTAAATTATATTTTACAAAAGCATAAATATAATCATAAAAAGTCATGAAATATGACTCGTATTCCCAATAATAATAATCAAGCTATGCAATATTGTTGTATATTAACAATTGACTAATCTTTAACAAACTTGTGGGTGATTGCTTCCCAAAATAAAAGCAAAATATTACGCCTGTAATATATAGGGGAGAGGACTAGTTGAACATGTTGAATAGCTGTGATAGTATTTGATGGTTTATTGTCCAATATTTTTAATAATATAGCACTAGTTGTGACTTTAAAGTTGTTTGTATTGATCATGAGTAATCATAACTGAATGAAATGTATTCTTTAAATATAAAAGGCAACACATCATGCCATGCCACATCAACTCAAAAACAAAACATGACTTAATGCACAACTATTATAATTTCATGCAACAAGTATTGGTCTATCCTTTTTCTTTGAGTATTCTTAGACACCTCAACAAAAAACAGGTTGATGCAACACTATATATTTGATGATGTGGACCTAAACCTCAACTGTAAACAAAGGTCTTGTAAAATAAGCTACCATAAAATTTGAAAATGATTCAAAATTGTAACATATATTTTGAAAGATCCAAAATCAGGGTGCTCGACTACTAGATCCACTCCCATAACTGGATACACAAGAAATAAATTATACACCTGAGTTGATCTAATGGTAAAGAACTTGCACCATAATTAGATGTCTCCATACAATATAGAATCGTCCCATATATTATAAATCATCTGTAAACGCAAAAACAAATTGTCCTACATTATAATCTATAAAAGAATCCATTTCCATTTCTCCTCCTCGTACATATACCGTACACTATGAATATAATATGGTTTATCCACGTACACCCCTGGATCAACTACCCGCAGATCCTGCAATAACTCAAGAACATAAAACGTCATCTTCAGATGTTCTGGCAATCTGTTAATATAGGGAACTCGAATTCAAAGGTGCACTATGATCATCTTTTTTTTTACCGTTAAGAGTCATTTCTCTTTTAAAATCATAATTTTAGGTGAAGGGTGTGGAAGCGAGAAAATTTTGCTGGCAAGCTTAAAACAGAATGGTACCCTGGCTTTATTGCCTCTGTACCCTCCTTGTCACTTGCCCCACGCCATTAAAACACAGAGGTAATAGTATGAAGAAAGTATAATGATTATTTCTGCCATATCAGCCATGTTGAAGGGACTTGTCAATGTGAAATGTCCTCCAGAGAGTATGGACAGGGACACCCTTCATATTCTATTCAGTTTTTCTCTTTACCCCATAGGGTGGCTCCCGGGCTGCTGAAATATCGCCACCCTTTATGTTCCTTTCTGTCATGTGATAAAAAGATAAGTAGGTGGTGCTGTGAATTAATGGAGTTATGGATAGTAATGGTCACCACTGGCACTGTCCATGCATGTAGATTTGTCCAAGGGATATAGCCACACCCAATATCTAGTCTACGAGGGGAAGCCCTATTGAATCAAATAGAGCTTTCAAATAGATCCATTTCTACCATTGAAATAATGGTGTTTAAAGTGATAAATGTTTGGATATGGTAAACTTATAGTGTATTTCGGATAACTCTAAAAGAGAGTGTAAAATGATAGGATAAAAGTGTGAAGTATAGACTTTTCAATTGTAGATTTTTCTTCCTCTTTGACATTATGTGATCTACAAGAATCATAAGTGTTAAAATAATGAAGATATTATTGAAATAAGCAATAATGAAAATAAAATATTATAAGATGTTGTTTATTGTCTTTTTCATGATTTTTTAGTGTTAAATTTGTATAAATGCAAATTAGATCATTAGTGACGCTAGAAAGAGAAGTGATAGAAGCATCAAATCATAATCATTTTTTTGATATTTTTATTAGTGTGAATCAATTAAACACACAAAAAGATAAATGGGTGTAGAACTTGAGTTTAAAAATGGAGTCAGGCAAATGTGGCCAAGTTGGCCCCCACGAAACCATATGCAAGTTGGTGTAGGACCCACATGATGGAGCCATGTCAACCACTGTATAGAGTAGGACCCATTAAGGAATCATTGGTCCATAAACTAGAGTTGATATTCAACTTCATTGTTCACTAACTATGGATGTTAACTTTACTAACTACTAAAGTCTTTCTCCTCTTTAATAACTTTTCTCTAAAATCTTAGAGAATTTATATTAGTTCAATGTTTGGTGTGGAGCCTGATCAGTCTCCAAGTGGGAGATTGTTGGTATGTAGTGACTAATCATGCAAATACTATACATTTGTAATGTATCTTTGCCATGGTTTCGGGTCGGGCCAGGCCCCAAGCAGTGGTTTGGGGGCACAGCCCCCGATTTTTTTTTCCTTTTTTGCACATCAAGGGCTTGGTAGTTAATTTTTTGTTAACCCACAAATGAAAAATGACTTTGTAAAACCCTAGTTCTAGAAGTTTCCAAAAATCTTGTTATAAGCGGCCGAGATGTAAGTTATGTGTGGTCATTTGCAAGATTGTAATCTATTTTGCATTGATAATAAAATCATTGGATGGCTAAGTTTTTGTGGATATAGCCCACATTGGGTGAACTATGCTAAAATTTTGTGTTGATCTCTTTTGTGTTATTCGTCATTGTTATTTTTGGGTTATTTAATCTACATATAATTGTTAATGTTTATTGCTCCGGTTTGCCTGAACCCTAACATTCACAAGGACATGTGACATATGGTCTAAAATTAAGTTTAGTAAAATGAAGTCCTATAACTACAAGAAACATGAATAAAAGTGAGACTTAACACAAGTATACACCTAGAGAAACTCTTAAATGGGAAAAACTCTAGTTTCAAGTCCATATGTCACTCTAAATATCACCCTTTACAAGAAGGTAGAATGTCACTAGGACCTTTAGGAGCTCATGAAAACAAGAACAATAGTTAAGCTCCATAATTACAAAATATCTACAACTGGACATCAAAACTATGTACATTAGTTTGCAACACCCTCTATGGGCACTTAGGAAGAATAGAATATGACTTAACCCTTTTACAATATCTATCATATGTTTATATAACTCCCACAAGTCTCCTTGGGTGGGTTTCCTCTTAGAAAATTCCTAGAAAAGGAGGATACAAACTTACAATCACTGTTGAAAATTATAGAAAATAGTTGCTTTCATTAGGCCAATAATTATGAAGTTCAACCATGAAATTGGCCCTTTTTAAAACTAATAATTTTACCACCAACACAAAATACTCTATCATCTTACTTGAAATTGATATTCCTTTCTTTTGGGCTTATAATGTATCTTTACTTAGATATGTTGAATCATGTAGCTGTAAATAGGGTCATTTCACTCTAGTTAGTTAATCACCCTTTCTAGGTTGACTCATTCACACTAGTTAAGTCTCCATTTATGGAATTTTAGCTTTTTGTCTCACTTCATGTGGTTGAGACAAATGTAATCACCTTTTAAGCCACCTATTTCATGTATACTTTACACATGCTCAAACACTTGTCATATGAGAAGACATGTGTTGCACATTTTGAGGGGTAGTTAGTCATTTAGTCCTACCTTCATATCTCCTCTAGTTTATCTACATATGCAAGAAACTCATTGTATATTTTGCACGCTCTTCATATTATATTGATAGACATGTTTTTGTGTTCATTGTTCACTTGTAGAAGATATCAATGGATTTTGCTTTCAGATCTTGGCTTCTCCAACATGCTATCAGAACAAATATTACACATTCGTTCTTGAATCAAAGTGAATCCAACACTTAACCCTATTATCAAAGCATCATGGAGCCAAATGGATATTGACATTGAGTCTAGAAGGCCCAATAAATGAAAAAAAATCATTTCATCAAATTTAGATTTCATTATTAGGTCTTCGACTACCAGTATTTTATCACTCCTATTGGGAATAACAACCTTCAAACTATGACTACTTCTCAGGAAATAAAATATATCCATAGTTATCTTAGTATGAGGAGGGAATTTTTAAAGAGTGGTAGTGATTTTTAAAGAGGGACTTGACCTAACTTAACCTGTAGATCTTGAGAGATTGATCCTTTGGTGAAGAAAATCACAACCTTGTAGTTTGTCCTAGAATTCCATCGGAATTACACCTCCTTTATCTTGCTACACCTAGTTTATTCTTCTTTGTACAAGGTTTATACACCTGAAAAATAATGATTGATGGACCACATGGTGTATTTTATTTTGTAAATGGCTTTGAAATTGACATATCCAAGCCACAACTTCCAAGCTCAATGTGTTGCCAACATTGTATGGTTTACAAAGAAGAGATATGTATTTCACTAACACCACTAATCTTATTTATTTTGCTAGTGATGTGTTGATGGGCTCTCTTTTGAGCTTTTTCTTTCAAGATTTGTAGGTTTAGAATACAACACAAAGGTTTATTGGTTGTAAAACACTCATATTTTTTGAATCCTTTGATAATATTTCTTGAAGAAGGTGTCAATCCATTGTCCTTATTCAAATTTTATAGCAAAGTAGTCTTGAATTATAATTTACCTAGTAGAAGGCTTGTGCTATTTTATTACAAACATGTTTGAGTGATTGAGTAGCAATGTAGAGATGAAGGTGAGGTATGATCCCATGACCTCCAACCAACACCCAACAAACCAGTTAAACTCCAATGAATCATAACAACGATTTCCTTTCTTTTTGTTTTGGGTTTTACCTTTGGTTTAAAATTTGTTCCAACCATCTTTTTTTTATAACCACTAGCACTTAGATAACCACTAATGCTAACTGATAAGGCAACCATCAAATTTAACATCTAGTGTTCATAAGGAGGTGGAATTTTTATTTTTGCGATACCTTAGAAGCAGAGAGTTAATTTTTCAAACTTGAGGGTAAGTGCACAAAGATAAGTGGCGAAAAAAGGGTCTTAAGTGGCCACTTTTCTTTTGAAATCAAGAAATATTGACCTTGGATGAGAAATTGAGGATAGTTACACTTAAAATTTTAAGATGCAACAAAAACAAAGGTCATAGTGCTTCGAGTCTACTTTCTAAACTACTACTTTTTTTTAAAATGGTAGAGATTAAGGGGTTAAAAAAAGGGAGCCACAGAAATTGGTGCTATTTTTCTCAAAAAAACATAACATAGCATATGCTGTGGCTCCCTCAAAAGGTTAACTTTTTTTTTGTTATTTTTACGTTGAAATTAGCTAATAGCATATAGTTTATGCCCAATTTTTCTGAAGTAATTTTTTAATGAATATATGATTTTTACTAATTTTAAAGTGGACACATCCTAAAAATAGAGTACGTTCATACTACCCTATAAATTTTTTAAAACTAATAATGAAAATCATTTTTTTCAATGAGTATTTGTGATTCACCTTCATCAGAAAAACGGAAATAATAAAACGTAACAATAGCAATAAACTTCTAATGTAATCTAAAGCTAAACAACAAGCCTGAAAAGCATAAACATAAACAAAGGCGATCTACCCGATATCTACATACTTACGGTGACGCGTTGTCCTTCTCCATTTCACCTTGATGGTATTCTTGCCCTCAGATTTTCAGTATGTGTGCAAGTATAGCCTTGATATATGTGATTATAGAAAAATATCGAAGATTAAACAAATGATTGCTCCAAAAGTCATACAATTTTGGGAGGAGTTGAAATGATGAGAGTCAAGTCAATTTATAGAAAATTGATCATTCGAATGAAAGGCTGAGATTGAAAGATAGACGGACGATTCAAATTAAAAGATTTGACATGCATTGAGATAAGTGTTAGTACTAACATGAGTGATAAAACCTGAGATAAAGTCAAAGTTAATAATGATTTAATCTCTAGTTGAAAAGTATTCAAAATTGAAGAATAATGTTTGCATGAAAAGGATAAAGATGAGAATACTTGAGAAACAATCT
>VDFB02353493.1:11232775-11274393 GCA_007258455.2 Sequoia sempervirens | reverse complement strand
GAGCATCACCTTGATGCAATGAGTGCTAAGTGGACCATTCATTATCATGAGAGATGGGTTCTTGTGAACCACTACTCATGAAACATGGGTCAATGAGTTTGACTCGAAACTACACGGTTGAATCCTGATAGCAATATCATAATTTGACACGCTATGGAAAAATACCTCCTACTTATCAAATAGAGCTTTCAAATAGATCCAGTTCTACAATTGAAATAATGGTGTTTAAAGTGATAAATGTTTGGTTATGGTAACATTTGTGCAAAACAAAATATATTGAGCATTAAATAGTGTATTTCGGATAAGTCTAAAAGAGTGTAAAATGATAGGATAAAAGTGTGAAGTATACACTTTTCAATTGTAGATTTTTTTCCCACTTTGATATTGTGTGATCTAAAAGAATTATAAGTGTTAAAATGACGAAGATATTATTGAAATAAGTAAATTGTAAATAAAATATTATAGAATGTGGTTTATTGTCTTCTCTATGATTTTGGCAGTGTCATATCTTTATACATGCAAACTAGATCATTAGTGACTCTAGAAAGAGAAGTGTTAGTAGCATCAAATCATAATTATCATTTTTGGCATTAGTGTGAATCAATTAAGAATGAAAAAAGATAAAGGGATGTAGAATTTGAGTTTAAAAAATGGAGTCACGCAAATGTGACCAAGTCGGCCCCCATAAAACCATATGCAAGTTGGTGTAGGACCCACATGATGGAGCCATGTCAACCACTATATAGCGTATGACCCATTAAGGAATCATTGGTCCATAAACTAGAGTTGATATTCCACTTCATTGTTCACTAACTATGAATGTTAACTTTACTAACTACTCAAGTATTTCTCATCTTTAATAGCTTTTCTCTAAAATCTTAGAGAATTTAGATTAGTCACAAGGACACGTGACATATGGTCTAAAACCAAGTTTGGTAAAATGAATATAACTACAAGAAACATGAATACAAGTGAGACTTCTTAACACATGTATACACCTAGAGAAACTCTTAGTAAAAGGGAATTTCAATTCCATATGTCACTCTAAATATCACCCTTTACAAGAAGGTAGAATGTCACTAGGACCTTCAAGAGCTCATGGAAACAAGAACAATAGTTAAGTTCCATAATTAAAAAATATCTACAACTCCATCAAAACTATATATTAGTTTGCAACACCCTCTATGGGCACTTAGGAAGAATAGAATATGAATTAACCCTTTTAAAAAATATATATGTTTATATAACTCCCACAAGCTTCCTTGGGTTGGTTTCCTCTCAAAACATTCCTAGAAAAGGATGAGACAAACTTACAATCATTGCTAAAAATTATGGAAACTAGTTTCTTTAATTAAACCAATAACTATGAAACCATGAAATTGGACCTTTTAAGACTAATAATTTTACCAACAACACAAAATGCTCTATCATCTTACTTGGAATCGATATTCCTTGCTTCCCCTTATAGTGTATCTTTACTTAGATATGCTAAATCTTGTAACTGTAAATAGGGTCATTTCACTCTAGTTAATTAATCACCCTTTCTAGGTTGATTGATTCACACTAGTTAAGTCTCCACTTAGGGAATTTTAGCTTTTTTTCTCACTTCATGTGGTTGAGACACATGTAATTACTTTTTTAGACACCTATTTCGTGCTCATATGAGAAAACATGTGTTGCACATTTGGAGGGGTAGTTAGTCATCTAGTCCTACCTACCTACCTCTTCTACTTTATCTACATATGCAAGACACTCATTGTATATTTTGCACACTCTTCATACTATATTGATATCTACATGTTTTTGTGTTCATTGTTCACTTGTGAAAGATATCAATGGATTGTGCTTTCAGATCTTGGCTTCTCCAACATGGTATTTGAACCAATACTACACATTCCTTCTTGAATCAAAGTGAATCCAACACTTAACCCTATTATCAAATCATCATGGAGCCAAATGGATATTAACATTAAGTCTGGAAGGCCCAATAAGTGAAAAAAAACTTATATTTCAGCAAATTTGGCTTTCATTATCAAGTCTTAGACTACCAATATTTTGTCACTCCTATTAGGAATAACAAACTTCAAATTATGACTACTTCTCAGGAAATAAAATCTATCCATAGGTATCTTAGTATGAGGAGGGAATTTTTAAAGAGTGGTAATGATTTTTAAAGAGGGACAACCTAACGTAGCCTGTAGATCTTGGGAGATTGATCCTTTGGCGAAGAAAATCACATCCTTGTATTTTGCCCTAAAATTTCATCAAAATTACACCTAATTAGGTCTATCTTGTTACACCTGGTTTATTCTTCTTTGTACAAGGTTTGTACACCCGCAAAACAATAATTGATGTCACATGGCATATTTTATTTTGTAAATGGCTTTGAAATCGACATATCCAAGCCACAACTTCCAAGTTCAAGGTGTTGTCAACATTGTATGGTTTGCAAAGAAGACATATTTATTTCACTAACACCATTGATCTTGTTTATTTTTCTAGTGATATGTTGTTGGGATCTCATTTGAGATTTTTGTTTCAAGCTTTGTAGGTTTAGAATACAACACAAAGGTTTATTGTTTGTAAAACACTCATATTTTTTGCATCCTTTGACAACATTTCTTGAAGAAGGTGTTCATCCATTGTCCTTATCCAAATTTTGTAGCAAAGTAGCCTTGAATTATAATTTCCCTAGTAGGAGGCTTGTGTTATTTTATTACAAACATGTTTGAGTGATTGAGTAGCAATGTAGAGATGAAGGTGAGGTATGATCCCATGACCTCCAACCAACACCTAAAAAACTAGTCAAACTCTAAGGCTCATAACAACAATTTCCTTTCTTTTTGTCTTGGTTTTACCTTTGGTTTAAAATTTGTTCTAACCAATTTTTTTTTATAACCACTAGCACTTAGATAACCACTAATTCTAACTGCTAAGATAACCGTTAGATTCAACATAATGTTCATAAGGAGGTGGACTTTTTCTTTTTGCAATATCTTGCAAGCAGAGAGTTAATTTTTCAAACTTGAATAGTTGACAAAAATTTGGTTCCATCATGGGAATAGTGGTGTACTCAAATTTATATTTTTTAATTATTTTAACTAGCTTTTTGGCCTTTGAAGCCAATATTTGCATGCAAATTTCAATGGGGCATAACATTCTCCCTAGTTATCAAAATTTTATATATTTTTTTATTCAAATAAAAATTTCACTAGGAATTCAATATTGCATATAAAATTAATATTTTCATTTCCAAATTTATCAAAAACTGTAAAAATGTATGTGTTATAAATGAGATTTTGGCATCCAATCTTAACATAACATATATTTTCCTTACAACTATTTTTGGGGGGCTCAAATCAATTATAATCAAATCAAGGAGGTTTTTGTTGTGTATTATTTTATAAAATGGACCTAATCCTAACTCTACTTAATTTATATGAATGAAAGAAAACAATGGAAATAAAATTCAAAAAACTAGGATTACATCTTGAGTCACTATGGGTTTGGACCCTAAACCTACAACCTATGGTACTTTGTACATGTCTATTTATCTTGACCTTATTTTTCACATTGAATCTTCCACGACACCTAATGATGTATGGACAATATTAGAAAATCTATTTTGGAAAACAAGATGTAATGGGAGGAAATCAAGTGGAGAATGAACTAATAAGTCTTAATCCATAAGACTTTAACACAGTACAATAATTCTTCACTAAATTAAATTTACTAAGATTACAACTCTAATAGTTGGGAATAGAAAAGCAAGATGAATAATTGGTCCTAAGTGTCTTATCAAAGTTATATCTAAACTATTTAGTGCTTCTTTATGTTTTTTATGAAACAAAGATTTCTCTTGGTGCACGCTTCACTATGCCTTCACTTCCATATTTTGTTGTTTCCCTCACAAAGGATCAATACAAACTAATTCAAATGGGTACCATGAAGCTTTCGAATCCACAAGCTCTTGTTGCACCTAAAAAAATAGGCTACAAAATCTAAGCCAAATAAAAAAAATAAGAACCAAGCTAAGGGAACAAAATAAGAAACTCCATGTGATTCATCTTCCTCATCAAAAGGGAGAAATTATAAGGAGAGTCCTGCATATACTTATCATAAGAAATAATGGCACAAATAACACCAATATTATAGAAAATAAAATGATGAATTGAGGCATCTTCTTCAACAAAATTAAATTCAATTTCTTATATCATCTACACATTTAGAAAAATATAAGAAAAAGGGTATGATACTCTTAGCTTCTACAATCACCACATCACATAACCATCTTCTTGATTTTGGGGTATTGCACCACATGGTTGCATTGAGGGAACTATTTTCTACATTTCAGCCTAGTTCATTCCCACCAATTTTGATGGAAAACAACACCCACATGTTATCTTATGGAAAAATATCTATTGATATTGGTGAAGCAACATTCAATGATATAATTGATGTTCCTTATTTGTTTAATAATCTTCTTTTTAGTTATCATATCACACATAGTGGCATAGGGAAAAAAGTTGATTTCACACCATATTCAATGATAATCAAAGATTTATAGAGGAGAGCCATCATTGATATAGGACATGCTAATCATGATTCCAAATTATATTCCTTTTCTTCTTTGATTTTTCCAACTTTGATGATGGTTTGAGTATAGATGAAATTGATAACTTTAGCATGCATAAAAAGATACAATTTTATTATTTTAACCTTGGAGTTCTATCCTCCCCATTGATTACTACACCTTACACTATCATATCTCCTTGACCTCATGCTTATTTAAAATTAAGTGTTCCTATATCATTGGTTTCTCACAATTTAGGGTTGTAATATTTTCATATTTGTGTTTCCAATACAGTTGATCAGGATGATTATTGATAGGTATACTAGATTTTTTTAGTTAATCCCATTTTATAATGTTGGCTAGAATTTTTTTATGACAACCACATCAATTCTCTTGTCAACACATCTACATCTCTCGTTCCTATTCTACATTATCCTTCACATGGAGCATTTGAGTAGATTTTAGAGATTTCACCGTTGTCTTTGGATCATGTGTATCATTCAAACACTTGTATACTTATCGCATGGGATTATTTCAAGCACCTATGTGTAGTTTTTCTTCTTCCCTAGAGGAGAAATATTTTTCAACTTTCAAGGATCACATTTTTCTTTCTTCTTTGAGAATAATTGAGCATTGTAGATCTATCATCTTATGGGGGCTCCATATTATCTCTTTATTTATCCAATGGGGGGAATATTTATTATAATTATGTGGTATAATTAGTTTTTATGGGGTCATCATGAGTTCTCCTTCTATCTTCTATCTTCTTCACTTGTACATTCTCCTTACATCATTTCTATTTTGGAGAGGAGTTTTATCCTACAGGTTTTCTCATTTCATTTGTTTATGCAAAATTTATACATGGGTACCTAATATGGCCTAGTAGCTAGGAACCAACATCATTGTAATTATCCTCCCTAAGTTGCACTTAAGGGGGTGTTAGTGTAAATAGGGTCATTTTGTATCTAGTTAGCTAATCACACTTTCTAGGTTGGCCCATTCACACTAGTTAAGTCTCCAGTTAGGGATTTTTGGATTTTTGTCACACTTCATGTGGTTGAGATGCATATACTCATATTTTGAGGCACCTATTCCATGCACACTTTACACATGTTCAAACACATGCCATATGGGAAAACATGTGTTGCACATTTAGAGGGGTAGTTAGTCATTCAATCCTATCTTCCTACCTCCTCTACCTTTCCAATATATCCAAGGCACTCATTGTGCATGTATACACTCTTCATATTATATTAATAAACATTATTTTCTTTCTATTCTTCAATTATGAAAGATATCATTGTGTGATCAGGTGAAATCTCCTAGTCTAAAAGATTCAAAACATAATGCAACAAAGAAGGAAAACAACACCTAACACAAATATAAAGATAAACAAGAAGAGATTTTACCTTTGTTCAAGTTGATCTTTGGTTGGCCCTTGGATTTTTGATAATGTGTGCTCCTTGATGGCAAGAATGCTAAAAGTAGATGCAAAATGATAAGGATTTGATGGAGATTCAAATGATGAATGTGGGTAGTTGGTTAGATGTAAGAGATGGCTACAATGAGAGCTTGAAGATGTGCAATAATGGTAGATGAGAGTTGTTAAAGGCTTGAATATCATAATGCATAATGAGAGAATGAAAGAGAAATCCTCTATATTTAGGGGAGAATTCTATAGAGGATTGAATGGTTGAGATTTTTCCAACATGGGCAAGATGAAGGGCTATGGTGAGTTGAGGACTCACAATCCCTCACATCTTTCGATGTGGAGGATGAAGTGTCAAGAGGACAAATGAGGTGGAAAAGGACATATAATGTGGAGGTACTTGCAAGTACCTTGGGATGTAACTAATGTGACCTCTCAATGATCCACATGGGGAAGAGAAGAGCCTTGGAGGAATAAAAGTGAATTTTAAATTCACATGATTGGCGATATCTTAATGATAAGACAAGGTTCCCAAAAAGGAAGCTAAGAAGTACCTTGGATAAGACATGGTGCTTATAATAGAAGGTTCCTGACCCATATGACTGATGTGACCTTTCAATAATCACATGGGGAAGAGGAGAACTTTGGAGGACTAAAAGTGAATTTTAAATTCACATGGGGAAGACAAAAAAGAATTAAAAATTCCTTGGGGATGAGAGAATTGACCAAGATGCTTATTGGACTAACTGATCACTGATTAGAAGATAGTTAGTGGCTAATGAAGATTAGGAGCCAACTTGCAAAAGTTGGAGGATGTGACGTGCATCATAATCATGACATGTGGACATCCCTAATGATGGGATTAGGAGGTGGATTAGGATTCAGAAAAAGTGATGGAGGATGTGACATGTGAGGAATTAAATAAATGTATTATTTATTTAATTCTTTTGAGGAAGAAGGGAATAAAGGGGTAAGG
This sequence comes from Sequoia sempervirens, assembly GCA_007258455.2. NCBI lineage: Eukaryota > Viridiplantae > Streptophyta > Pinopsida > Cupressales > Cupressaceae > Sequoia > Sequoia sempervirens. The sequence goes on along the minus strand of VDFB02353493.1, from coordinate 11,267,415 downwards.
TATTTAATTATTTAACTAAGTATCTTAGGGATTTAAAATAATTAAGGGTATTAATTAGATAATAGCAATTGTAACGCCAAGAAAATGCACAAGAACAGATTAAGAGCAAACATGCAATACAAATCTAAATGCAAATCTAATGCTAAGCAACAAAGAACAAAGGAAAGTAAAAACGTAATTAAACTGAAACAATCTCACCCATTTCAAATGTATTTCCATGATTCATCTCGATTGCCCTTCTCCATTTTGCTTGTGTAGTATAATTGCCCTCAGATTTCTCATAAGTTCATGCAAGTATAGCCTATGATAAAGATTTAGCAAAATATCGAAGATTCAAGACAAGTGCTCGCAAGATTCGAAAGGAGATTTCAATTTCGAGAGAGATTGGAATGAAGAATGACAAATCAATATATAGAAAATTGATTATTCGAATGACAGGCCATGATTGAAAGATCAATGGACGGTTGAGATTGACTGATTAGTCATGCATTCTGATAATTGTCAGTAGTGACATGAGTGATATAAATTAGAAATAGAATTAAAGATTAAATAAATGATTTAATCTTCCAGTTTGGCATTCGAAAACATAAGAATTATCTTTGCATGACAAAGATAAAGATGGATTACAACAACTCTTGTTCGAATGCACACACAAGATTTAATTAATTAAATGAGAATATTTAATTAATTCTCATGTACACGCAAATGAGTTAGAACTGGACGATTGAATGATTTGACGAAGAGATTACTCGAGAACGCCACTCGACATTAAATCAAGAGTTAACGAGCGATTAAAATAGATGTCAAGTCGAGTCAAAGTGAATACTTAGATAACTCACATAATTATCTAAATATAGAGGAATGTGTTAAAATAGAATTCATGAATTAAATAATTCATTTAATTCAAGATTTGATATTTGAAGAATAATTAAATAAATAAGATTTATTTAATTAAGTGATGAAGGATTTAAATGAATAATTAAATAAATAAAGAAATTATTTAATTATAGTTGAAGTATGATAAAGAATAAATTAAATAAGAATTTATTTAATTTGACAAGAAGGATAAGGTTAATTAGTAACATAATTAAATAAAAACGTTTATTTAATTAATCAGATAGAATAAAGAAAATGTGAATTAATTAAATAATTAAGATTATTTAATTAATAGAAGAAATGAAGACTATAGAGAATAATTAAATAATTGTCATTATTTAATCAATAGAAGAATACAAATTATGAAGAATATTGAAGTCGCAGGCTTAAACCAAATTTCGGTGTCTACATTTGCCCCTCTTTGATACAATGTCATTTCGGCATTGTGTCAAAGAAAATCAATAAGAAATATGCCCCAGTAATGCTCTAGTGTAAAATAGGTGAAGGTATGCCCCCTCGGGAAAATTGACAAATTTTTGAAAAAGTTAAGAAAAATTTGGAAATAGTCCCGATTAGGCCATTGGATGGCCAGAAATGTAGTGGAATTTGCAGAATTGAGGTTGGAAATGTCAGGGACGGGTACGGGCTGATTGAAATGGGAAGTTAACACGCCTAGTAGGAAAGAAATGCCACCTAAGCCCTAGATATATATAGGAATATGGGTAAAAACTAATTCATTTTCACCCACTTAGCCCTAGAATTGAGAATTTGCTCTGCACCCACAGCGAGGATGTCGCTTGTTCTGCACACTCACCATTGCGCCTACAGGATCTGGACCTTCCAGAGGCCAGCCGACGCGGGCCCCCCGGTATGTACCTCAATCTTTCCTTTTGAAAATTTTTGCATTGCGCGTGTTTTTATGCATTTAATTCAAGTTTTTGTTATGCGTCATTTTAATAAATAACTGCATATGATCACGCGAATGACGCATCTGTCTGCGGAACAACACATTTGCGATTTTACGTTAGCCGTTTTACATAGTTTGTGTACAATTCAACGCATGTGTAAATTTATGAACTGCACTTGACATTTTGCATCGCATTTGCATTTAGAATAGCCGCATTTGTTTATTTTGAAACGCATTTGAATATTTCTGAATGCAATATTAATTTTTCAACGCATATGAATTTAGTGTAACGCATGTGATATAATTAGCCACATTTGAAAAATAACGACACATGAATTTTATGCACCGCATATGTTAAGGAGCGACACGTGAAAAATAATGACGCATGTGCAAAATAACGACGCATTTGAATTTTATTTAGTATAGTCATTTTGCACTAGAATAGATGATTGAGGCTGACATGAGGCATGTATAATGCAATTGTAGGTTTTGCTAGACACGATATATACACGGGAGTCGAGACTGACGATGTTTTGATTCAGAGATAGTTTGCGGCCAGCAGAGCGACGGATCCTATGGCACCTAGGTATGCTTCACGTGACAGACATGCCCCTAATTCAGGCGAATCAGGGATTATTGGCAGCTTTGTGTGAGCGGTGGCACTCAGAGACATCGTCTTTCCACCTACCGACTGGAGAGGCCACTATTACCTTAGAGGATGCCTATAGGATCCTCAGACTTCCTATTAGAGGCACACGGGTGACGTATGATACCCAGAGGGGTGCAGCCGAGACGTGTAGATACTACCCACATGCGGACATTAGGCAGTTAGGATTTGATGACTATGAGATTAGGTGGTGTGTGTTGGCTCAGAGGTATAGGCAGCTGGATTGTCTATTACAAGTGTACATTGATAGGCGGCATAGTACTTCCTGACCACCAAGGTCATGGTTTTCCCGTGGGGTGGGGGGAGATGCTAGTAGGCATGCTAGAGCATCGAGTGGTGTATGCTTGGGGTTCATGTGTGCTCGGGATGTTATACTTTCATTTGCACAATATTGCCTACCAAGAGGCACAGTCCATGAGTTGTGGTACCACGCTCCTGAAGGTATGGGCGTGGGAACACATCGCCATTTTCCAGCCACCTGTGACAGTTGATCTTCCACATGGAGCTCCTTACACCTTCCATTATGCAGGGGCGAATACTCAACACCACATAGGAGATACGGGTTATTTCAGACATGCCATAGACACTATGGAGCAGTTTACATGGAGACCATACTTGGGCTGTGCCGAGTGGTTAGACGAGGATGAGCATTTTCCGTTTTGCCGACAGACACAGTTCTTGGTTGGGTGGACAGTGTCACATGTCCACATTATAGAGCGTTAGTTGCCAGATCGTGTCCTACGGCAGTTTGGAGAGGTGCAGGATGTGCCTAGAGGATGGGTAGAGTTTGCGAGATCATCGCGAGAGGTCCCCCTATGGGGTCTAGAGATTCCTGTTGCCACTGTAGAGGCCAACATTGATGCACTATAGGCAGTTCCATGGGGATGGAGGGATGGTCCAGTAGATCCAGGGACCACAAAGGAGTATGATCAGTGGTGGGCAGTACACAGATCGATTCCGCTGACAGATCCAGAGTAGCCAGTGCTGGTAGAGCGACGAGGGATAGGTCCACAAGGCAGGCGTGGCAGAGGTAGAGGTCGGGGAGACAGAGGAGGCCATGGTGATGGAGGAGATGATGGCTGAGGTGGACGGCGTGGAGGCAGGAGAGGGAGACGTGGTGGAGGGGACGAGGGCCACCATTTTCACCGATCCATGAGGAGGGATGAGGAGAGGAGGATGTGGCCATGCCAGACATTGGGAGAGGAGGGGAGGAGGTGGATACTACGATAGGCAGAGAGGAGGTGCAGCTGGTGCAGGAGCACCTATTTGATCACATGCCTCCATGAGGCCATATTGAGTCATTTGTTTCATTTTTATGTTTTGATATTGTAATAATTCCCAAGAGGCCACCTGTGTGGTGCTATAGGTCCTAGGATGTTGTTCATTTCTCATATATTGTAAAAACTGTCAAAAGTTTAAAATTAGGTAGATGAAGTGTCATTAGGGTGTTTTGTGAACAAACTAATCAAAAGGTGGTTGGAAATAGTTGGTTTTGGTTGAAAATTTATAAATACACCCTCAAAAACTCGAATGGGGGGTTGAAGACATCATTTTTGAAGATTGATGAATGGAAACCTCAAATGTTGTGCATTTTTTGATTTTCACATTGTTTCCAGATTGAAAATGTGATTTGTACGGCCTAGTATGGACTCAAATAATGGAGTATCATATATGGATGGAAATATATCTATTTCTAGTTTCCAATTCTTTTTGTCTCATTGAATTTTATTGAGTTTTGTGGAAGATATGATTATTTTGGTGAGACTGCCTATTCTAACAATATTGTGCAGAATTTACAGTCTAAAGAAGTGTGATGGTACGGAATATAAAGTCTATATTTTGGATCTAAAACCAATTGGATTTTTTTTTCATTTGAATCTAATTTCATTTGCTTCAATTCTCATCAAAATTCATTAAGATTTGAATAAGTTATGAACATTTTTGTGAGGGCAGGCCTGAATCCTACCTAGGGTTTGCAGTTTTGGGAAAAATACAATAACTTTCATTTCCACCGTTGGATCTTCATAAGAATTGGAGGAAAAGTATATAACTATGTTTTATTAAATCTCACCATACAGATTGTCTTGATTATTTGTTTTGTAGAAGTTATTGATGACTGTTCATTGCAATAAATTGTGGGCTGCCATAGTTATGTTTCCAATGTAATATACAATGCCAAATAGCATTTGTTATACAAAGATTGTTTTGGATTATTATTGAAGGTGTGTGAGATGTGTTGTTGAATCATCCTAGCTCTGCATCAGCAGCCTATAGAGGCAACTATTCCATACATCCCAGTAGAGGAGGAGGTAGGTACTGAGGAGGCAGGCATAGAGGAGGTAGAGATTGATGCCTTGGGTTTGTTGGGCGCCTACTAGGAGGATGATGATGAGGATGATGATCATGAGAGAGAGATTCAGGATCAGATCCTAGAGGAGTTAGATGAGGAGGAGGATGGGAGAGTGAGGGGCAGACAGGATGAGACAGGGACAGTGGATCCAGACACAGATACATTGCGTGCTCAGGTTGCATCCTTGGATGAGCAGATGAGAGTTCTGATGTCTGAGAGGGATGTGTATTGGATGGAGAGGGACAAAGTGGTGATGGATAGAGATCAGGCTATAGCTCGGCGACAGGAGACAGAGCAGAGATTCTCAGAGCAGAGAGCCTTATGTACTGGGCCATCAGTTGCCTTTGCCAGAGAGCTAGTCAGAGCTAGGGAGAGAGAGAGATATTATCGGGATCTTTATGAGGCAGAGGTTCTGCCAGAGAGACGGGCTCCCAGTTTCTCAAAGGCACATAGTAGCAGGTCCCAGACCAGGACCCACACTAGGACAGTTAGCACAAAGGGGGTGGAGCAGCCACGCATAGCAGGTCCATATGACAAACCTCCCTCAGCTCACAGGTCGTTGGGTTCCCATCATCATTCCTCCACACACTCCAGGCATGATAGCAGTGGTAGCTCAGGATAGGGACACTTCTTGAGATGCATCGAGACATTGTATTATGATCCTATAGCCTGCGGGCTTCCATGTATTATTGATACATTATGACATTGTGATGTGACTGCGGGCTTCCATGTATTATTGATACATTATGACATTGTGATGTGACACGATTGAGCGAGATATATATATATATATATATATATATATATATATATATATATATATCTCGCTCAATGTATCTATCTAATAATAATAATATATGTATATATAGTTATGATTTTGGCGGTGATTCTCATGATATGCATTTCTATGTATTAATTATGTCGTTGTTTATTTGTACATGTGATGTTTATATATGAAATGCTTATGTGATGGATGATGATATCTATTTTATGGTGTGTATATGCAGCTAATGATATAATGTTGATTCTATATGATGTGTGCGGTTTATAAATTATGAGATGCAATATGATGTTATATGTATAATGTTGGCTACATGTGATGCTTATACAAATATAATATGATGCATATAATTACAGTTGCTTCGTACATGGAATGCTTATGATATGTATTGTTTGATGATGAATGTCTATTATGCCATGATGATCTAAATATGAAATATGCCTATATGTATGTATTTTTCTAACATGATGCAGGATGATGTATAATATTTTGTGCCACAGGACTCCGTCATAATGCAAGAAAGAAGAACTATTAGTGCGGAAAGAAAGATCAAGAAAGAACAAAAGACATGAGATAGATGTTAGTATTAGCAATCTTCGATGTTTCACTGTATCACAAAAGGTATTGCACTTGATCATCATTGGGCGGGACTAAAACAAATGGAGAAAAATACCATGATATGACATAGATCAAGGTGTGCAAGGTCATCCACTTGCTAATAACAGACAGTCACAGACAAGGAGTGTCGTTAACTCATACTAAGGGCACAAGTTGCCCCAGTCATTTTGTCAGGACAAACCACAGACAGCAAACAAAGTAAAAGACGGGTCATGAGACATCATTGCTCCTCTAAATCCTTCATGGGACATCCTTGAGGATACTAGTAACACGACTCAAAATCAAATGTAAAAGACAATCGACAGACAACAGTCAAAGAAAATAGAATTCTGATACATCGTTGCTTCTCTAAATCCTTCATGGGACATCCTTGAGAAAGCTAGTAACCTAATTCCCATCATAAAGTCAACTGAAAAGATAAGATAAATAAGTCAGAAAGTCAAAAAGCTAGTAAAATATTTGCCAAAACTTGATTTGTTTGTTTGATTTGTTTTGATTGATAAAAGGATTGATTAACAGAGCCTGATTTTAGGAGATACACATACCGGATAAGACTTTGAGTCTGGTTTCGATGTTATGACTATCTATATAAGGCATGACAAAGCGTGGTTTCAGAAAGACATGTATCGTATAAGACGTTGAGTCAGATGTCGTTGATGTGATAACCTGTGTAAGGCTATGTTTGATTGTTTGACAATGTCGATTATGTAGGAAGGACTCATCCTGTGTAAGACATAGATTATTTTGCTGATATCAGTATTCAGGAAGGACTCATCCTGAACAAGATACAGGTTGATTTCAATGATGATGATGTCTTTTTCTAGGAAGGACACATCCTGTAATAGACATTTGTTGATCTTTTTTTGATTGTTTGTTGTTGATTTGGCGTAGAACTTGACTTGTTCACGAGATTGATGCATGACTTGAGTGATATCGCCGACATTGACTTGTATTTGACGACAAAACCCTAAAGGACTGACCTAGTGCGGCCTCGGGGGCTCATCAATTGATGGCCTTGCCTACGTTATACATGCAGAGACCTCGTAGTTCGACTTGAATTGACTAACAAGACTGACTACAAATAGAAGAAGTGTGTGAAAATGAATGTGATGAACCCTAATGGACTAACCTAGTGTGGCCTCGAGGGCTCATCGATTGATGGCCTTGCCTACGTTATACATGCAGAGACCTCATAGTTCGACACGACCAATGACCTTGTCATATAGACATCATGAATCTATACAGACAAACCTAAACAGACTGACCTAATGCCTCGGGAGCACATCGGCAGATGGCCTTGCCTATGTCCAGTCGCAGAGGCAACGTAGTTCAACAAACGACAAAGACTGACAAGTACGACTGACTTTGACTCTATTTTTAGATTTTTTGAAGTTTTCTGATGTTTTGATTTTTTTGTCTTTTTGAAGTTTTATGATGTTTTTGTGTTTTCTCAAGTCATTTTCTGATGTTGGTGGATTTTCCATGGTTTACATCTCCAACACAACCAATGTAAGAAGCAATATGACACATGTCAAGTGTTTGCCCCCAGTCGAGTATAAGACTAATTGACTATGAATAGGGTAAAATGGGGGATATGAATTGCACTCGATGTCAATCGTTCCAAGTTATGGGAAAGACTACCACTTATTATGAATGGTATATACAAGCGATGAATAAGAAAGATGAGGGATATGTACAGGGATAGGTAGTACGTACAGGGATAAGGGATATGTACAGGAGAGTGGACCATGTATAGGGAAGTGGACTATGTACAGGGATAGGTAGTATGTACAAGGATAGGGGACTATGTACAATGATAAGGACTATGATTAGAATAATAGTAGACAAAGGAGCAGAGTTAACTACACATGGCACCTGTTTGCCAGGTTTTCACCATGGTACCTATCCAAAGCACCATCGAAGTGGTTTTCACTATTGGACGAATGATTTTCCTTTACTATTTTCTAGATTATCTAAATTTTTTTGTGTTACCAAGATGCCTGTTTGCCAGGTTTTCACCTTGATAACAATTTTTGTGATTTTCTGATTTTTTTTGTATTTTTGCTAATTAAGACAAAGGCTCCCAGAAGCTATGCGTAGAACTTCTTCAGATGTATACTATTGATTGGTGAGGAAAATGGTTCCCCTTTAGGAGTAGAGAGTTAGTACGCTCCTGATCTAAAAGCTTCTGTAACGACATAAGGTCCTAACCAATTTGGTTCAAACTTTCTTGGTTTTTCTCTTTCTGCTTGATTCTTTGGATTCTCCACTAAAACTAGGTCACCAATGTCAAAGTTTATGTTCAATACCTTCCTGTTATAGCTATGACGAAGGTGATTTTGATATGCTTGAAGATGGTCTAGTGCCTTCTATCTTCGCTCATCCAAGAATTCTAGCTCATGGAGTCTTGATACTCGGTACTCTTCATCATCAATGTGGCCTTTCAGGGATACCCTTAGGGAAGGAATCTCGACCTCAATAGGCAGAATAGCTTCAAAACCAAATACAAGTGAATATGGAGTAGCACCAGTGGGAGTACAGATACCTGTGTGATAAGCCCATAAGGCAGGGTTAAGTTGTAAATGCTAGTCACAACCAGCATCATTGACATTCTTCTTGAGGATTCTAATGATAGTTTTGTTAGATGCCTCTTCTTGGCCGTTACCTTGTGGGTAGTATGGAGTGGAAAGGTGATGTTGGATATGAAATTCATCACACAGGTGGCGGAATTCTTGGTTCTTAAATGGGCAGCCATTATCAGTGATTATGGACTGAGAGACACCATACCGATAGATGATATAGTTCAGGATAAACTTAGAAATCTGTGTGCCGGTAATGTATCTCATAGGAATTGCTTCAATCCACTTCATAAAATACTCAGTGGCAGTGATAATGAATTTGTGTCCATTAGATGATGTGGGGTGGATCTTACCTATGAGGTCGAGTCCCCATTGGGCAAAGGGCCATGGTGGCGTTATAGGACGGAGCTCCTGTGCTGGCGCATGTATCAAGTCTCCATGAACTTGGCATTGGCCGAATTTTTTACAAAGACATATGAGTCTTTTTTCCATAGTAGGTCAATAATAACCCAGTCTCATAATCTTTTTGGCTAAGGTAGGACCGCTAGAATGGGAACCACATATACCCTCATGCACCCCACACAAGGTTGCTCGTGCTTCATTAGAATCAAGACATCTCAGGAGGGTATTATCTAAGGCGCGTCTATATAGAATGTCTCCAAAAATGGTGTATTTGGCTGACTTGCGGAGGAATGTGCTACATTGGTTATTTGATAGGCCAGTGGGTATGACTTCAGCATGAAGGTAATCATAGATTTTTTTGTACCATGGGGAATCAGGACCAACAATGTCACACACCATTTCAGAATATGGGATATCGTAGGCTGGGACCAAAAGTTGTTCTACCAAGAACTCAAACTTAGGCACGTTGTTAGGAATATCAAGAAGTGATGCAATTGTAGCCATAGTGTCTGCTGCCCTGTTTAAAACACGAGGTATTTGATGAAATTCAACTTTGTCAAAGTACTCTTTAAAGCTATCAGCCATGCACTTGTATGGAGCAAGCTTCTCGTCCTTAGTCTCATAATCATCATTTACCTGTCTGATTACTAGTTGAGAATCCCCATATACCTATAAAATCTTAATTTTCCACTTGACTGCCATGCGTAACCTTGTCACTAGAGCTTCATACTCTGTTATGTTGTTAGTGCATGGAAATGAAATCCTGAATGACTTAGGGATGGAATCACCCTATGGTGTAATAAACAGTATACCAGCCCCGAACCATGATTTGTATGTGAGCCATCAAAGTACAGTTTCCATGTTATGTTTTTGTCAATTGTGAATATGAACTCATTAGGAAAGTCTGCAATTAATGGGTGATCTACCTGTATGGGTGCGTTAGCTAACTGATCAGCAATGACCTATCCTTTAATAGCCTTTCTTTCTACATACTGGATATCATACTCACTAAGTATTATAACCCACTTAGCCAGTCGCCCTGTTAATGCTGCCTTGCTGAGAAGATATTTTAGAGGGTCTATTTTAGCAATCAACATTGTTTGATGGTTTAGCATATAGTGCATCAATTTTTGAGTAGCAAATACTACTGCAAGATAGGCACGTTCAATGGTACTATAGTTGAGCTCATAACCTACCAAAGTCTGACTGATATAATAGACTGCCCTTTCATGACCTTCATCATCATTTTGTGCCAGCAATGCTTCGAGTGATGAATGGGTTCCTGTAATATAAAGAATCAATGGTATTCCTTCAACAGGTGGCATTAAGTTAGGTGGTGTGAGTAAATATTCTTTAATCAGTTGAAAAGCCTCTCCACACCTGGCTGTCCATGCAAAGGGTACTCCTTTCTTAAGTAGATGTTGAAAAGGATGTGTCTTATCTACTAACTGCACTATAAATCTTCTGATAGATTGCAACCTTCCCTATAATGTCCTTAGTTGACTAAGATTAGTGGGTGGAGGCATGCCCATGATTTCTTTTACCTTAGCCGGATCCACTTCAATGCCTCGTCTAGAAATGATATAACCTAACAGCTTTCCCGACTTGACTCCAAACACACATTTCTTTGGATTGAGTCTCACTTTATACTTCTCTAGCCTTTGAAAGATCTTGTCTAAAACCTATAAATGTTCTGCCCTTGTCTTGGATTTTACAATAAGGTCATCGACATAATCCTCCATAAGAGTGTGTACTATATCATGAAAGATAGTAGTCATGGCACGTTGATAGGTTGCTCCAGCATTCTTGAGTCTGAAGGGCATAACATTCCAGCAATACGTTCACCAAGGACAAGTGAAAGCCATCTTAGGTTGGTCTTCAGTTGCAATTCTAATCTGGTTATATCCTAAAAATCCATCCATAAGGGACAACATCTCATTATCTGCTATCATGTCAACTATCATGTCTATGTTAGGAAAAGGGAAGTCATCCTTAGGACAAGCTTTGTTGATATCTCTAAAATTAGTGCAGATGTGAATGCCCCCAGTTGGTTTAGTGACTGGTACAAGATTGAAAATCCAATCTGCATAGTCGATAGATCTGATGAAACCAACGTCTAAGAGTTTCTTGAGTTCTGCCTTGACTAACAAAGCAATCTGTGGGTGCATTTTTCTCAATTTTTGTTTCACTGGTTTGGCACCTAGTTGTAAGGGAAAATGATGTTGAACAAGTTCAAGATCCAACCCCTACATGTCCACATATGACCAAGTAAAATTTATTTGTCTCTGTGCAAAGAAGTTGTGGAATTCTGGATGCTCTTCTGTTGTCAAGGATGCTGCAAAATAAACCAGTCGAGGATTCTCTTTGGTACCTATGTTGACTTCTACTGATTCCTCAACGAGCATGGGTGACTTTTCCTGTGCAATGGGGAGAATGTTCAAACCTCCATCCTTAGGTGCCTCAGAGAGGTTTTCACCTTCGGATGCGTCCTTTCTTTTTACTTTTTCATTGTCTAAAGGTGCCTTTTGGTTTTCACCTAGAGACTCGCCCTTTTTATCTTGTTTATTCTTTTTCTCATTTTTATGACTGGAGGGTTGAACAGATTCCACAAAATATGCTTTGTTGTCCAAGTAAATAGTAAAACCAACCTTATGATCACTACTTGGTATGCTTTCTCATAATCCTAGGAACTCAGCAATTTCTTCGTCGTTCTCAAAAATGTCTAAGACAGGTGTGTTTTGTTGATCCCAATCAATGAGTTGGGGATAGACTAAGGGCATGTCATTTTCGGAGTTATCAAAGTTTAATGGGGCCAAGGTAAAGATTTAATTATTCATGTGGTTACAAAAGTCTTGTACCAGGTCCTTTTTGCTCTTAGGTTTGAGTCTAGGTGGATGGATAGGTGGGCCTAATGCCAAGGTTTGACTATCAAAAACAGGTGGCTCAGGTTGCCACGAGGTAGGATCAAGTGATTCCCAATAGTAGAGTTTAAACCACTCCTCCTTTGTCATTTTCTTTGGTGGACAGGAATTCAAGGGATTTGGTGAGGAACTTAACATCAAGTCAAGTTCTCCAAATAACTTGTTAAGGTCCATGGAAGAAGTAGAGGATAGGGAATCCCACTCATAATCGTTAGAGTCGGGGGAGTCACAATGATATTGGTCCACTGGTTCGTGAGATGTCTTAATATCTTCTGAAGCACTTACTTCCTCAAGTAAGGGTAATGGGGTACTAGGAACGCCAATCTGAATTGATTGAAACCCTAGCCCTACTCCTTTTGGCCACTAAGAAACAAATATTGGTTCAATCCTCCCATCTTGGTTTAAGCCTAAACCACTCTGTCCATCATATCCTTTGCTTTGCATGATTTTGAAACCCTTTCCATATAGATTTGTAGGAATATGAGCAAGTAAGAGGGGTTCCTCATCATCTTCCCTATACAGCCAGAAAGTGACATCTTCTGTATCTATGACCTCTTTGCTTAATTCACCCCATTTAGTAAAAGTTGTTGTGGGAGGAATGTGTATAGTGACCATAGATTGTATCCTATCTGATGTAGGTAAACCATATGACTTAGGAGGAATCAAATGGCTAACACAATAAGAAGTTTTCATGTAATACTCTCCACAACCCTTGTCTTGGATCTCAACACTAGGAATAGTAGGAATTGAGGCTGAAATAGATGTTCAAGTGAGTGTGGTTGGATCAACATAGGAGGATGAATTGGATGATGAGGCCTCTTGGTTTACTGGCACTTGGTGTTGGGGGATCTCCTTTAGATTGGTGCAATACTGGAAGGGATCTGGATCACCATCTATAGTTATTTTTGTGCCATTGTAAGGGAATTTAAGACACTGATGATATGTGGAAGGGACTACCTTCATGGCATGAATCCATGGTCTACCTAGCAGAAGGTTATAAGGGAGGGTGAGATCCAAGACCTAGAACTTTGTCTCCATTATTGCAGGACCAATTCTGATAGGAAGTGTTACCACCCCTTTTGATTTTCGTTTCTCATCATCATAAGCTTTTATGACAATACTTTTGGTCATGTCTACGCATGCTTCTGAAATACCTAAAGCCTTAATTAGTTTTAAAGTACACAGATTTAACCCTGCTCCTCCGTCTACCAAAACTTGTCTAACTTTGGTGTCATCAACATGGACTTCTAGATGTAAAGGGTCGTTGTGGTTCATCTTTTCAGTTGCATAGTCTTGTTCAGAAAATGTGGCATGGTGATTATTGGTCAAGTAGCCCACCATTTCCTAGAAATGATTGACATCAAGATCATTAGGGACCATGGTTTTCTGTAAATCCTTATTGAGAACAGATCGATGCTCAGGGGAAATACACAACAGTTCCAAGATTGAAATTTGGGCTGGGGTCTTCCCCAACTAGTCAAGAACATTATATTGTAACTTGGAAGGTTGGGGTGTTTGCTGCGATGGAGGGCCTTGGATAGTGAACTTAGTATGATGAGTATTGACCGCACACTCAGGATTAGTATTGATAATAATGGTATTGATATTCTCATTGGCGGCGCGAAGGCAGTGAATGATTTTTCCACTATTATAATTGTGCTTGACATTGGCATAGTTGGCTGACATATTGGTCTTAGTACTCGAACTGGGGACAGTTCCTTTCCCATGGTCATGTAGTGGGTCAGAAAATACTTGATGATCAGTGTTTGATGACTTTTGTTTTTGTCCACTAACTTCAATAATTCTCCTTTCGACAAGATCCTGTATGATATTCTTTAGTTGTCGACAGTTTTGTAGGTTATGTCCCTTAGTTCTATGATAATCACAAAAGGCATTGTCATCCCACCAAGATGGTTTAAATCCTGGATCGTATTGTCTTGGTTTTGTAGCTGTATAAGATTATGTTGTAACAATTGTTTGAACACCGCTCAATGGGTTTCCCCTAAGGGAGTGAAATCCTGTTTTGAAATCTTCTTTGTTGTGGACGTTGAGTATTTTGGACCATGTTAGGAGGTTGATTGACAACATTAAGTGTGTTGGAAAAAGTATGAGGTCCTTGTAATGTGAGGAGGGGTCCTGCTTGTAGTGTTTTAGCATCAACCACCCATCATTGGTAACATTTTTGTTTGAGACCAAAATCTTTTAAGTGGGGGTGCTTTGTATGATCGGGTTTCTATTGGATGTTGATGTCTTTTGAGTTCGCCCTTTTTGATGAGATCCTTCTCTATTATAACCCCTTTTCCACTAGTTCCAAAAGATGTACAACAATGTACCCTTAAGTTACTCTGAGTTTTGCATGAAGGTTTTCTTGAAACATTGTAACTTTTTGTTTTTCGGGTATCTCAACAGGACACCTACTAGCTATAGTTCTCCATCTTTGGAAGAAAGCAATGAATGTTTCCCCTTCGTCTTGTGTTGTGTGACACAAGGTTGCTATATTTATCTCGTGGTCTATGTTGAAGGAGAATTGCTCCACAAATTTCTCAACTAGTTCGCCACAAGATCTAATGCCAGAATCTAGACCCAAAAACCATTCTAGTGCAATTCCTACAAGACTTCTTGGAAATAGCCTCATAAGATACGTGGGGTCATAAGCGACATCTTTGCATATGGTAGAAAATTCCCTTATATGTTCTATTGGATTTCGTTTGCCATTGTACTTAGGAAGATTCGGTATGACATATCCATGAGGGAAAGGGGTCATGTACAATGATCTATCAAAGGGGAATGGGCATATGTCCTTTGTTGAAAATGATTTCTTAGTTGACATCGACATGCTATCCATTTGCGTTTGTAATGCATGCATTTGTGTTTGTAAGACATCAACTTGGGTCGAAGATGTGCTAGGGGGATTGTGCGGATCCATGTATGTGTTCTGAAATCCAAAGTCTCATGATGGGTTTCGATTGAACGTTGGCATCTGAGGTGGATTTGGATTTGAAATGTTGGTAAATGTGTTTTGGTCTGGAATCTGCATAAATTGGTGTTGACCTGGGATTTATGTAAATGGATCATGACCACCGATCTGAGAGAATGGATTCTGATTCAGAATCTGTGTGAATGGATTTTGAGTACCAGTTTGGGAGAATGGATTCTGACTCAAAATTTGTGTGAATGGATTATGATTGCCATATGGGAAGGAGGGAATTCCCCCTGTTTGTGTAATCCGTGGTATAGTACTAGTGACTAGAGCACTAGGTATGGTCGTTGACTGTGGTATGGTGCTTGTGATACTAGCGTTAGGTATAACCGTTGACTATGAACTTGTGACACTGACATAAGGTGTAGAGGTTGAGGTTTTAGGCCTTTTACTCCCAACAAGAGGACCGAAGGGAGTGGATGATGAAGCCCCTATAGTGAAATTAAATCCTGATGTCATGCTAGATGTACCAAATGGGGACGTATGGACTGTCGTACTCTGTGTAGGTGTGCTAGATGGCATAGTTGTGATGACCTGAGGTATAGTAGTACTAGCAGTCATGGTATTTGTCCCTTGTGTAGGTTGAGTTTGTAAGGTGCTGATATCAAATCTTGTAGGTAAGGTAGCGCCTTCAACTAGCAATTTGGCTAAGTATCATTGTCGATCATTTGCTAGGTACTCATCTATGAAAGAGGCAAACTCAGGGTCCTGTGCGGCAGCCTCTATGTCCTCTACTGCAATATGTCCTTGAGTGTTTCTAGTGGTGAATTTGTCTAATAGAGTCTTATGTGGTCTTGAAGAAAATGGATTGATGAATTCATTTGGGTTTGACATGTTTTCTCTCTCTCTTCTCTTAGACCTAGTTTCAACCATGTAAGACAAGCTCAATATGCGGGAAATGCAAAACTATATCTATGAACAGTATGACTCTAGTCTATGTTTTTGGGATTTTTCAAATGCAAAATAAGGAATGTTCTAGGATGACACTAGTCTAAACTCTAAAGATGCAAAATCTAAGCAAGGTCCTAAAAGAATCAATTCTATAAACCTTAAGACGAAGGGATCAACTACCTAAAGTCTAACCAAGGTGTTAATTTAGTTTAAGTCAAGGAACCAATGTAGGACAAGGATCAAAGACAAGTTGAGTTTCTGAACTAGATTGATGAGCTAGGAGGACTCTCTATAGGACAAAGGATAAACTAATAAAACTAGGTTCAATGATAGATTTCGTTGACACTATGACTTTTCTAGAGTGTAGATGGTGAACTAATCCTAAAGTTTGTAAAAGTGACCTTTCTAGAAGTTTAATGCAAGGTAATATGTATTCTAAGATGAAACTAAACTCTGAATTAAGACAACTATGGTAATGACCGAATGAACCTAAAGGATGAAAAATTGAGAAAATCATTTCAGGTTTCCGTTCAAGGACTATTTGTGTAAAGACAACTGAAACTGGTATAATCGTGTTGACTGGATAGTGACTGTGAATTCTAGTTTTATGATAATCAGACAAATGCGTCGCTGGATTTCACAGATGCGGTTCAATTTAATAGTTGCTATTTTCTAGTGGTCAATTGTGTTTCTCTGGTAAGGTTCAATGTGTGACACTGAAAAATGCGGTTAACCTTCTAATAGATGCGACTCGTAATTACAATTGTGACTCAGAATATGACATATGCAGTTTTTTGCAAAACAATTGCAAATTGATCTGGCAGATGCGACTCTATGGTAAACAGATGCAACTTATAATAACAGATGCGACTCGTAATAATAGATGCAACTCATAATCACAGATGCCACTCAAAGTTAAATAGATGCAACTCTAAAAATCAATTGCGACCTTCTGGTGAACAATTGCAACTCTCTATGTATTTTCAGTGATGAGATTTTAAAACCAACTGTGTTTTCCGTGATCAAATTTTGGCAAACAAGAACAATCATAAGACGAAGTGTTTTTAGTTTTGATTTTGGACTTAGAGAAAGTTTAAGTTGATAACAGAAAAGCACATCCTAATAGGCCAAAGGCCTAGGGTTTGTATACTTGGTATAGCCCGCTGGAAATACCCCGAATTGGTGATAAACACCTTTCCTTCTCGAAAGCAAATAGCTTAGAAATTTGGTGGCATTGGCTCCCCTCCATGACTCATTAATGTCTTTCAAGCACACCAATTTTGAATTCTTTGGGCAATGACCTCCCAAGAACTGTTATCTCTAGTCAAGGGGATCAATAGTGAGTCTCTTCGGGCATGATACTATACCCTGCACTATACCAAGCAACGGCCACAAATAGGTTGGTCTCTAAAACAAAAGGTATTTAGTACGGGCATTCCATTCGTAGGGCATGATCCATGCAGTGAGAGTCCCCTTTCAAATCCATCTCGTCGGAACCATACGCATGATTCTTGGACTTTCCCCAAGAATCCACTTTTATATCTGGCTGGAAGTCTCTCGGGTTAAGGGTGCTACCGGTTTGAGTCGTCCTGGGGTGAGTACTTTTTCCCACCAGAACAGGCCCAAGTTCTAGAGTTGGTAACCGTTTCTCTTACACCCAGGATCACACGGATGCGCAAGGGGAGAGGATACTTCGATGTACCAAGTCATGAGGGTAACCAAACTTGTGATTTCGCACCAAACACAGTAGACACTTGTTAATTTTAAACCAAACGAAAGATTTGCTACGCTACCAAACAATCTATTTCAAAAATTAACTAGGGTCTTCGACAAGTGTCCTACAGAAAAAACTCATTAGTAGTTTTCAATATTGTCTTCGTCAATTGTCCTGCAAAAACTTGTTAACTCCAAAAGGCCACACGCTGAAAATCAAATATTAGTAACATACCAATCAATTGAAAATTTTAGATTTCTGAAAATAGAAACAAAGGTTACCAGTCAATTGTGTCACTGTGTTACCAGTCAGATGCGTCGATATTCTCTTCAATTACATCTCTGTATTCACCAGTCAATTGTGATTCAAGATTATTCAAATGTTTCGTGGTTTTTCAGTTGCGGTATTTTGGGTGTCAGATGCGGTTCAGGAAATCAATTGCATCGCTTTGTCTAACTGATGCATCTATTAATTTCAAATGTGGAATTTCATCAAGCTGATGTGTTGTTTCGTATGAAAATTGCAAAAAAAATGAAAGTCTAAGGATACGCAAAGATGGTGTCTTCACGTCGGGTTCACCAAATGTAATGCCAAGAAAATGCACAAGAACAGATTAAGAGCAAACATGCAATACAAATCTAAATGAAAATCTAATGCTAAGCAACAAAGAAAAAAGGAAAGTAAAAACGTAATTAAACTGAAACAATCTCACCCATTTCAAACGTATTTCCATGATTCATCTCGATTGCCCTTCTCCATTTTGCTTGTGTAGTATAATTTCCCTCAGATTTCTCGTAAGTTCGTGCAAGTATAGCCTATGATAAAGATTTAGCAAAACATCGAAGATTCAAGACAAGTGCTCACAAGATTTGAAAGGAGATTTCGATTTCGAGAGAGATTGGAATGAAGAATGACAAATCAATTTATAGAAAATTGATTATTCGAATGACAGGCCATGATTGAAAGATCAATGGACAGTTGAGATTGACTGATTAGTCATGCATTCTGATAACTGTCAGTAGTGACATGAGTGATATAAATTAGAAATAGAATTAAAGATTAAATAAATGATTTAATCTTCCAGTTTGGCATTCGAAAACATAAGAATTATCTTTGCATGACAAAGATAAAGATGGATTACAACAACTCTTGTTCGAATGCACGCACAAGATTTAATTAATTAAATAGGAATATTTAATTAATTCGCATGTACACGCAGATGAGTTATAATTGGATGATTGAATGATTTGGCGAAGAGATTACTCGAGAATGCCACTCAAACATTAAATCAAGAGTTAACTGAGCGATTAAAATAGATGCCGAGTTGAGTCAAAGTGAATACTTAGATAACTCACATAATTATCTAAATATAGAGGAATGCGTTAAAATAGAATTCATGAATTAAATAATTCATTTAATTCAAGATTTGATATTTGAAGAATAATTAAATAAATAAGATTTATTTAATTAAGTGATGAAGGGATTTAAATGAATAATTAAATAAATAAATTATTTATTTAATTATAGTTGAAGTATGATAAAGAATAAATTAAATAAGAATTTATTTAATTTGACAAGAAGGATAAGGTTAATTAGTAACATAATTAAATAAAAAGCATTTATTTAATTAATCATATAGAATAAAGAAAATGTGAATTAATTAAATAATTAAGATTATTTAATTAATAGAAGAAATGAAGACTATAGAGAATAATTAAATAATTGTCATTATTTAATCAATAGAAGAATACGAATTATGAAGAATATTGAAGTCGCAGGCTTAAACCAAATTTTAGTGTCTACAACAATATTACCTAATTAACGCAAATAAGAGGATGTTTAGATGAAAAAGGATAAATTTGGACAAATATAAGTGTCCAAATTTAGGTGTCTATATTTTTTCCCTCTTTGAGATGGTGTTACGAAGTAGCATCATTTCAAAGAAGATTAAAACATAGGACTAAGAAGAAAATGGTTAGATTGGAAGCGATGCTCCAGTCATTCAAAGGAGTGACTAGGAATAAAGATGATAGGGGTGAAGATGAAGATAAGGGATGGGAGGATGCCCCCTAGAGAGGACATGTGGGTTCAAGAGAACATGGGTGTTCTCTCGAAATGGATGAGATGATATGAGAGGTATATGAGGAAGATGATGCAAAGTGATGGAGAAGAGAGGATGATAAGTGATGAGAGATTGGGAATCACAAATGGATGTAAGGACAAAGGTGATGTTGCCCCAGTCAAGCTACAAGCCAAAATGGGTGGATGATGGATGGAGAGTTGTTGACAAGGGATTGATGTATCCCAAAACAACACAAAAGGATAGGGAAGGATACATCCCGATGATGATGAAAGTGATGATGAAAGTGTTGTTGATGAGGGAATGATATATCCTGAAACAACAAGAGGATAGGGAAGGATACATCCCAATGATGTTGATGAAAGTGTTGTTGATGAGGGAAGGATACATCTCGATTATGATGATGATGATGATGATGATGATGATGATGATTGGATCAAGGCTTGTAGCAAGGTTGGGAACAAAACCAAGGATGCGATTAGATGATTTGTGCTAGAGTGAATGAATGAGGATTGGATTGAGATGTGAGATGGATGAAAAGAATGAAAACAATGAAGTAAAAGATGCTTAGAATAACAAATCGATATTATTCTAAGAATATCGAAGAGATGATGATATGATGAGGATTGATGAAAAGATGGATGACAAGATATGGAGGATACATGCAATGCAATGACATGGAAAATGAAATGCAATCCTAATGCAATTTTCCATTTTTGCAGCACTGATTTTTGCTATAGCAGAAGACACCAGGTGCCAGGGTATATGTAACCAAGGTGAATTAGTGTCTAATGCATAAAACAAACACAACAGACAAGAAGGCTATCCCAACACCCCAAAGTCATGATGAATTTGGTCAAGTCAGGTATTGGGATAACCATAAGCACAAGAGGATGCCCCAGCATAACACAAGACCACAAGGATCTTGGTGGGTACAACGTGGGACAACCAAGAAGACAAAAACAAAGAAAAGAGATCAAGATATGCCCCTATGTTAACTAGTCAAAACACACCATAATATGATAGATCATGGCGGCCTTGACAAGTGATGATAGGGAGCTCAAATGATAAACAAAAGCCAAAAGAATCAAAAGATCACAATCAATTGCAAACGTCCTTTGCCATAGGATCAAGGGAAGGGATGGGATTGATGAGGTCTGTTAGGAAGGATACATCCTGTTGAGACCAAAGATGGAGACTAAACTAAAAGATTGATATGGCATAGGATATTCAGAACCTATTCGATCTGTTGATACTAGTGGATCTTGTTTGTTAAGAACCAGCTAGATAAGGGTATAACTTGATGACATGAAACAAGATAGACAAGGCACAAGACTGACACACCCTAAAGACCTAGGGGCTCGAGGGTCAATCAAAGATTAGCCTTTCCTATGTGAAAGTGCAGAGCCCTTGTAGTTAGATAAAAGGCTGACAACTGACTATGGATAAAAGTGAAAGAGGACAATGGAGACTTCGATGGATGACAAATACTGGATAGAAAAATGCCCTGGGGGTGAATCAAATAATCGATCTTGCCTACATGAAAGTGCAGGGGCAACGTAGTTCAACAAAAGACCAAAGAAAAATGATGGATAAGGGATGATGAGATGACCATGATAAGTGGATAAAATGATGGGACCGATATGATGAGACAAGATAGACCTGTTGGATAGGACAGGTGATGGTGATTACACAAAGCTCAGGGATGGGATAGTTATCCAAAGCATCAAAAAATGAATTGAGAGGATGATATGATGGAGAGATGAGTGATGAGAAGTGATAAGAGATTAGAAAGATGTGTGAAAGAAGTGGGAGTGAAGATGATGATAAATGGTATTGGGTTGCATGGGGATAATCCTATAGCCAGATACCAATGACAAGGGATTATGAGATGGGATGACGATAGAGATGAATGGATAGAAAGATAAGGATGGGGAGATGAAAAGGATTGCCATGATGGATGGATAGAAGGATAAGGATTGGGATGAGGAAAAGGTTATTGGCTAGGTAGATGGATAGATAAGGATGGGGAGATCGAGGGGATGACATGATGGATGATGATGTCTCCAAGGAATTATGTCACAAAGGAAGTAGATGCCCCCACTCTAGATATTTCATGCGTGATGAGGTAGGAGGGATGGAAGACAAGTGGATGGGAAGATAAAGGAGATAACTAGAGGAGGATAGGATGGGTGGATGAGGGAGATGGATGACGGGTGGACAAAGAAGGTAGATGGATGTGGATAAGGATTAAGATAGTGTATGGATGAAGGGAATGTATGCCAGGAGGTGTCCAAAGCATGTATATATGTTTTCCCCTATCGATATCAAGATCACAAGGAGGATGGAGGGATTAGGATAAATGGGATATGATAGGTAGGATGTGTAAGATAGGTGGGATGGAGAAGATGGATGAAGGTAATGCAGTAGCAGGAAGTTGCCCCCAAGTGCAGAAGTAAGCTGGCTGGGGGATTTACTCACGATGCCTATTTACTAGGTTTTCATCATTGTACTTATCTAAGGCACTTGTTTGACAAGTTTTCACCATTGGACGACTTATTTCTCTTTACTTCTTTTTTTTTAGATTTTGGATTTGTTGACTTTTTTTCTTTTTTTTTAACTGATTTTGGATTTTTTGACCCTTTTTTTTACTTTTTTGGATTTTTTGACCTTTTTTTGAATTTTTGGATTTTTTGTATAGTATGTAGATGGAGATGGATAAGGATAGAGGAATTTAGAAGCTATGTGATAAGGAGATGGTTGAAGGAATCAAGCATCAAGTTCCATATGAGGTATTAAGAGCCCATGTTTGAAGTGACTATCATATGTTGGTACAACCTTATTAGGATAAATGGATTATGCAAGAGAACGAATTAAAGGGGTTTGATGTGTGAGATATGTGAGATAAGGGATGGAATACTGGAAAGTGTATGGATGGAATGATGGGGTAGGCATGTGATGGGGAGATTTTTTCAGGACCAACATTGGCACATATGGTGGTGAATGTGAAAGGATAGGAGGATTAGTGGATAGAGAATGTGGGGATAATAGAGGATATGGGATAGTGAATTTTGGGACATAAGGACCCAAAACAGATTTAGGAGATGGAAGGGGTGTATGATTAGCTTTTGGATTAGCAACTTTGGATGTTGTTACAGGTTTTTCATTTGAAAGCATTGCATCTTTTTTCTTTTCTTCAACATGTCTTTTTAAGGGGACATGAGGAGATATTGATTCATGTGGATGTTTGGATTTATGCATGCTTATTTTGGCATCCAAAGTGCTTTTAGTAGCAATGAGATGGGTGCAAGAAGATGGATGATATGAAGGAATCATGAATGGAGTGATGGAGGTTGGATTGTAGGGATGATATGTGGATGGACAATGTGTAGATACGTTCCTTTGTTGGTCCTGATTAGGGAACGTGAGAGAGGGATGTTTATGATGGTTGGCATGGATAGGTGATGGATGGATGGATAGAAGGATAAATAGGATGAGATGAAGGAGGTGATTTTGGGATATAAGGGCCAAAAATGGACTTAGTGCATGGAGGATGTGTGATGGTGGATGAAGGGACATAAGGACCCAAAACGGATGAAGGAGATGAAGGATCAAAGATAGTGGATGGAGGGATTTGAGGAGCCAAATGGATGGAGTAGATGAAGGAGGAATGTGGATGGTTGTTTTGAGGTGATACGATGGAGGAGGGGGGATGGAAACAAATGATTTGGTGGAGTGATGATAGGAGCCTCTTATTCTTTTAGAAGAGGATTGTTGAGGGTATGTGGAGGTTGTACCAACATTTTTGGATTGTGGGTCACGAGTAGTACATCCAAGACCTTGTGTATAGGAGTGTTCTTTGACCTGGATGGGTTCTAAAATTCCTTGTTCATGAAGGCTTACCTTTTCTTGATAGTGCATGCTCTTGAACATTCGATCTATGATAGGATTTTTGTTATTCTGGAAGAATGATGCGAGTCCATTATTAGGCGGCAGATGATGGGTGGTATATATGCTTTGTTTTTCTTCTGCAAGAAGACCACCATGGAAGAATGTGAGAGTACCAAGGGGATATAAAAGTGGTGTGGGAATAGTAGGTTTAGGCGATGATGGAGGATTATGAGATGGAGATGGTGGAATAGCACCATCTTGATGTGTGGTATCAAGAGAGGGATTAGGTGATATGATAGGATCTGGATTTGTGGCAATAGGCAATAAGGGCTCATGAGATGGAGTAATTGGATCTTGAGTGACAAAGGGCTCATGGATTGAAGTGGATGAAGGACTATGATCTTGAGATGGGTTAGATGGGAAGGTAGAATCTTGATTTGGAAAAGGGGTTATGGTATGCTTTGGATCAAGTTCTTGGCATGACTCATCTTGTGTGGGTGACATGGAGTGTTGGAGGGACTCCTCAAGTGAGGGAGATGGAAGGATGGAGGATTCATGAAGTTCATGGGGATGGATTTTGATGATACTAGGAGTGGGAGGAGTGGATTGGATTTGTGTATCTTCGATGGATTGGGTGGAACTAGGAGTAGGAGGAGTGGATTGGATTTGACTATCTTCAATGGGTTTGACGGCTCTCAGAGTAGGAGATAGGGGTTCAATGAATTTGGTAGATTGTATGGTTTCAACAATTGGAGTGGCACTAGAGGTGGTAACAACAATGATAGGTGTGGGATGGAGAAGGGTCTCATCACTAGTGGCCATGCATGTTGGATTAGGATGGCATGGTTCCACGACTTCAAGGTGCGGAGTTGGGGATGTCTTCTTTGTCATAAGTCCTTGGAGAACTTCCAGAGTGAGAATCGTGCATACTCTAGGCTTAGATGGCGAGGTAGAAGTGGATGAAGGATTGGGATTATGGATTGGTGGACTAGGATTAGATGGAGGAATGGGATTGGACAGAGGATTGGGAGTAGATGGAGGACTAGGATTGGCTGGGGGGTCAAGAGTAGATGGAGGGTTAAGGTAAGGATATTGAAATGGTGAATTAGGACAAGAGGATGTGGGTGGTGGATTATGATAAAGGTATTGGGACAACAAATTAGGGTGGGAAGATTGGGGTGGTAGATTAGGAAAAGAAGATACAGGTGGTGAATTAGGACAAGAGGAATACATGGCTAGTGGGTTAGGATAGGAAGATGTGGATGTTGGATTAAGATAAAAAGGGGTGGATGTTGGGTTAGGATGTGTAGATTGGTATGAAGGACTAGGATAGGTGGACATGGATGGTGGATTATAGTATGAATATTGGGATGGTAAATTAGGATGGGAGGATTGGGGTGGTGGATTGCAGTAAGAATGTGGGGATGAAGGATTGAAATGTGAACATGAGGACGGTGGATTAGGATAGGAAGGTGTGGATGGTGGATTATAATAGGGAAATTGGGACATTGGATTGGGATAAGAATACATGGATGTTGGATAAGAAGATGATGTAGAGGAAGGATATGATGAAGATGTAGGTGAGGAAGATAATGGATGTCCCTTGTCAAAGGTAGCATAAGGGGCGTTATTAGGTGTGGATGAAAATGTAATGGGATAGCTCAGAGGGGTGATTGGATTTTAGAAAGGGATTGGGGAAAGCTTAGTAGAAATGATAGCATCAAGGGGATCTATATCATATACCTCTTGATCAATAAGGCTATCGTTATCATCACCAACATAATTAGGATTCCCCTTAACTACTATTTTTGGTTGCATTGGTGAAGAATAGGGATTCATGATGTTAGATTGGAGTGAAAAGATGGGAACGGACAATTAGAAGGAAAGAAAAGATGATGAAAGGATAACTAGGATTGGAAGAAGATGGAAGAAGGGGATCTTACGATTTGTTCTGATATCAAAAGATCTTGGATGTGTATGGACTAAAGATCAGATTGGAATGATTAGAGAATGTGATGGGATTGATTCTACACCAATTTCAGGGGTTTTAACTAGAGGATGTAAGATGCTGACAATTAGATTTTTCCAGATTTGGCAGTTTTCAAAAATTGTCGAATTTTGTCATTTTAGGAAATTTCACAGGCATACCTTTCAGAGTCCAATTTTTTCCCAAAAGTTTCCTAAAACCAAGGTAGGATGAATTTCCAACTAACATCCTATTCTAATTTTTTAATGAAAACAATTTTTCAAAAATCGGAGAAAAACACTAAATTGCGATTTTGAGGGTCAAGATGAAAGTTTGAAGCCTCGAAAAATGTGCTAAAATGGGGGCAACCTAGGAATCTACATGCCACCTCATAATGCAACCACCCATAAAATTTCAGCCCAAACGAACACCCGAGTTAAAAGTGATGGCCTTTGAAAGTTTTTGCATAAAAATTAAAACCCCTAAAACAAATTCTAGATGATTGGGATGGATGATTTGATGATGGATATGGACTTTAATGATGTTCTAAGATGCACCTATGTGATTTGGTTGATGAAACGATGAATTTTGAAAAGTGTTGATGAATAGGAATGACGATGACGAGAAGATAGATGAAAGTCTACTTTTGGGAAAATTTTCCTATCTAGGGGGCAAGGTCACCTATCTCTTGGGCAGGTTCGCCTATCCACTAGGAAAGGTCGCCTATTGAAGGGCAGGTTCACCTGTTGGTGGGCAGGTTCACCTATTGGTGGGTAGGGTCACCTATTGAAGGACAGGTTTTCCTATGGAAGGGCAGGTTTTCCCATTGATGGCACTAACTCATTTGACTGCAAAATCTGACAAATTTTTTTGATGAAATATGTATAATTTGATGTATTGTTGGGTGCTTGTAAAATTTGATGTGTAATTTTCAAATTTTTTTAAGTTTATCCCCGATGTTTGTCAAAATTTTGACAAACCTGGGTTTCGTCAAAATTTTGACAAACATGAAAAATAAGAAAAAAATCAAATTGTGGCTGACATAAAGAAATGTGAGTTCGCTGATTTATTGCAACAGTGTTTTGCTATACTTGTAAATTTTCTCTACTTGAGACAGCTTGTGGGGAACTAAGGATGATTTTCTTGGAAAAAATCAGAAAAAATTCAAGAAGATATCGCTAGCTTGAGGTTAGTCATTGTCTTTTTGTAGAATTTAGTTGTGAAGTCAAATTTGTAGTTCCAGATTTGAAAATCATATTTTAAAGCAATATCTCATCAGATTTCATTTTTAGAGGTTTAGGGTTTTGAGAATTTCATGTTTAGATTTTGTTGTGTGGAATCACCATAAGATCACAATCAAGGAACATATTTTGTGACTGTAATTATGTGATCCATAACTCTATTGGTCATGTGGCACAGTTGTGCTATAACAAATACAGGATGCATTCATGTGTGACCCAAGTTTAATGTGGCTATGTTGTGATAGAAATGGAGGCAGTCATATAATTTAGTTAATTTAGGTTGTATAATGTAGGTTTCAATCATCATTGGGTGCATTTAGGTTGTCTCAAGTTTAATAGGTTATGATGTAATTATAGCATGATCCAAGAGTGATTACCTCTTGCTACAATAAAGAGCCTATAACTCTGGTTGACATGCAGAGTGGTTGTGTTATATCAAAATTATGTAGTGCATTCAAGCACAACCCATGTTTAATGGGCTATTCTAGAGAGTGATCAAGATTTTCTAAACCCTATGAATGTTACTTAAAAGTGTATAGCTTAAACTACAAACCAAGTTTGTTACATAGCAATCTTTGGTTACCAAAAACTATAATAATGTGATCTGCTAATAACCATTATGGAAAGTATTAAAGCAAGACCCATGCTATATAGGATACATTTCCATGATCAAGTTTACATGCCTTAATGATCAAACACAAGCTTCCCACACACTCTTGGATACAATCCAAGATCATACCACAACCCTGTCAAGACAACTAATTTTATGACCCAAGATTTAAGGTTGTTTTTTAATACCAATAGAAGCATTTGTAAGAGCATGATTAGGGTACAAACCCTAGGCATTTGTAGAATCATAAAAAATAACTCTAGCGGATTAGTGAGGTTGCAATACCAGAAAAATTGAGACATTGTAGCTAATAACAAAATATTGCAATCTAAAGATTGTAGCCAATAACAAGCACACTATGTAGCTTAGTGACATTTGTAAATGCAATCTATGGTAAGAAGAATGATAGTCACTTGAGATGTGACATTCAAAAAGAGGTTGAGCAGTGACAAGATAATAAAGCTCAAACCTTGCATAGTAAAGTGGAGATTTTAACAGTGAGTTTCCTTACCCCCTTGCTGACCTTAAGAGTTTTTCAAATGCTTTTGGTAGTGTTAGACAAGGCAAATGAAATCAGGGAATGACTGTCCAAATGAAGTAATAGTGGTAATCATAGGTTCAATGTTTCTTTTTAGCCATTGTATAATGGAGGTAGTGGATTGCATGTTTGAGCAGTGTTTTGAGACTCATCAAAGATGGGAGAATAGTGAATAATACCTTGTGGACTGTGAAGTAGTGTCAATAAGGTTGAAGGATTTTAAGATCTACAATACCATGAAACAATGAGTCCCCTGTAGTAAGTAGGTAGTCTATACGACATAGTTTGATTTTGTAGAAGGATTCTCATGAAAGAAATCTTCAAGTGACAGTGAGTAAGTTGTTTGAGATTGCAGCTGAGGATGCAATACCCAGTCTTAAAGGAAGTTAGCAAAGCAGTAAATGTGCAAAAAAATCAAATCGTACACAACAAAAAATTCACAATGTTATCTTGCATAATACCTTGAGTTTGAAGACAAAAATCTCATTGTATCTTGATGAAAGTGGTGACCCTAATGATCAATCACTGACAACCATGATTTTAAAACATGCTATTGTGCTTATGGAGGCAACATTTTAAGCAAGGCAGTGAGTGGTGGTTTGGAACAATGGCAGGTATGAAGGACTTGCTTTATATGCATACTATGTAGTCTAGCTTAAGACAACGTTCTTAGAAGAGATTGAAGGTGGATTATGGAACTCAAGGGTTACAATGAAAAGGATTAAAGAAAAGATTGAGATCTATTTAAAATCCATAGTCATGAAAATATTAAAGATGTCACATGCAAAACCCTAGTAGCTGGAGTAATGAATATAGTGTCAAAGAGGATAGTGTGCTGGGGAAGATTTAGGAGATCTCCACATTATCTAATTATAGGGAAATACATCATTTATTTATTTTTTTAATTAAAATAAATCATTCTAAACCCTATATAGGATACATTGATACTTCAAAAGCCTCTGAGAAGGAATTTGAGATTATGCAAATATATGTCAAGTAAATACCTAGATTACAAATAGTAGCGAGAACAATGTAAGATTTGTTGAGCAGAGTAGGAATGAGATAAGCAGCAATGAATCCTATGCCTCCTTTTCATGCACATCTCCTCACCATTCTCTATCATTCTTTACTGAAAACACTTCTCCATTTTGGCAGTCTATACTTGAAAATAATGTTTTGATGAAGGTTTTAGAGTATGTTTATTAAAATGAAAACTCCATTCTAGTGGGCTACACCTGAAAATAAGATTTTGACAAAAGTTTTAGGGTATGTTTATTAAAGTTTTAGAGTATTTTGGTAGGCTATATTCTTGATTCCTTAAATGATTTATTCAAATGGATTGTGACTAAATAAATGACTAACTATTTAGTCATTTTTATTTGTGTGACTAAATAATTTTTAATCAACGACCAAAATAGTAATTTATTTAATCATTTATAGATGAGTTGCAAAAAATGAGCAGAATTTAGTCATTTTTAGTTGTTGTGACTAAAATTTTTAGTCACCTAGTCATTTATTTGCCAAATTCTACTAGAGTGTGCTTCCTTGTGCGATTAGGGCTCTCTCAATGTTGAGGGCCCTAGGGATAAGCTCGTCATAAGAAGTGACACATTTCATTTTTAACTAAAAGGATAAATCCGTATTGACATTAGCAATGATGATTCTGACTTGTTGCTCCTTAGGATTGGGTCACTTGCTCTTACTAGCTCGCTACCTCCATCATTGTAGGAAGTTTGCGATCAAGTTCAATATTTTGATTTTAGGAGTCTAACGGTTGGAAATCATAGTAAAATAAAAAATTTAATAAGTTTTAGAATTAGCATTTTAAAGTGTTTTTTGGGGTCATTAACTTCAGACTATCTTCTCTTTTGCAGGGGTGGTTGCATGCCAATTTTTTTTGGTGTAAAATATCAGAATTATTAGATTTTGTTACCTGTCTATGAATAAAAATATTGGGTGGCAGGGTTTTATATTTTGAAGATCTAAATAGTCAAGCTTGGTAAGAGAAAAATCATGTTAGATAATATTAGTCGAGAACAAAATGAAGAGACACTTGATAGATTGTGGGCTAGATTGAAAAGAAAGGGTGATGGGAAATGTTATTGTCCTTGCAATAATTGCAAAGGCTTAAAGACGAGATGACTTTTAATCACAACAACTGAGAAAAATTGTAGATAGCATGGTCACGTTGAAGGGGGGCATGATTATCATCCATTGGTAAGTTGTTCATTATATGTGTTTTTATTGATTAAATTTGTGAATGTTTATATCATTTTAACATTTTATATATATATATAAAATCACTTGATCATGATCATGGTTTATTTGTGTCTATCATTATTATAAAGGTGGGGTGCCCTAGGGCACATGATATGGATTATCACGGCCTGGAGAATGTGGTTTTGCAAGCGAACGAACATGGAGCTGTGAATATCAAAGATGAAGTTAATAGTCTTATGGAAGAAAATGATATGTGCCAGAAAACATAGTTGAAGATGATGGTATAGATACATTGATCCATGACACATTTAGTGGAAGAGCTGATCATGATGATCGAGATGACTTTGGTGATGTTCATGATTTACCTGTACTTGAGAAGGCATACGAGCCCCTTTATGAAGGATCCCAAACAACTCCTCTCTCTGTTGTATTGTTGCTATTGAACTTGAAGGTTATGAATGGTTTATCAAACATAGCAATCTCACAGATGTTAAGGTATGTCATATATGTCATCTTTTTTCATCTATTTTAATTTTTGTTAGTTCATCACTAGTAAATAAAGGATGAAATATGTACCATTAATATTCTTTATATTAACAAATTATTTTTTGTTGTAGATTGATTGGTGAATTTTTGTTACCACCATCAAATATTTTACCTTGCTCATACCGAGATTTATCTGGCATTATGAAAGATATCGAAATGGAGTATCAAGCAATAGATGCATGTCCCAATGATCATATTATATATCATAAACAACATGAATTTGCAATAGAATACCCAAAATGTCATATCAAGAGATATCAAATAGATCAACTAACAAAAAAGGTGTCTCGCAAGGTTCTTCATTATATTCCCATTATTCCACGTATGCAATGATTATTTAGGTGTGAAAGCTTAGTGTAATTTATGGATTGACATGCATGGAATAGAAGTGGAGATGACATTCTTCAAATGTCTGTGGATGGTTCTGCATTTAGGGATATGGAGGAAAAATGGCCACACTTTAAAGAAGAACCTTGTAATTTTATGCTTTCATTCGCAGCAGACAATGTCAATCCATTTGGAGAGTTGAGATCTATTTACTCGGTGTGGCCTATTTTGTTATTAACAATAACATTCCTCCATGGATGTCAATAATGAGGGAGCACATAATGTTGTCAATGATTGTTCTAGGTATTTGTTTACATCAATTTTCTTTAATGTAGTAGCATCTCATTTGTCTTATTTGTTGCATAATGACATATTTTTTTCATTCAATAGTCATGTACATTAATTTATATATATTGCAATAAAAATACATAATAATTAGGTAATGTTTATGTCTATTCAACTAGGTAAGTACCAAGTTAAAGATATGAATGTATATATCGAGCCTCTTATCGACAAGTTACTAAAGTTATGGAATGGTGTCACTATGTATGATGTCTCTAGACCAATAGGACAAAGACAATTTCAATTCCATGCAATGCTTGTATGGACAATTCATGATGCCCCAGGGTTAACACATTTTTGTAGTATGTTATAACATTCGATTGCACTTTAACAATATTTAATTTTATGAAGTAGATAGCGTGCATGTTTTTAAAATAATCTATTCATTATATATAATTATAAAAATTGACATATTTAATCCAATTATATATGATCTTGCAGGTCTTCAAAGAAAGGGAAAATTTGCATGTCAAATTTGCGGTCCAAAGATGAAATCTCATCATTCAACAAGTTTAGGAAAGTAGGTGTTTGATGAGTATAGGAATTTCCTCCATAGAAATCATAAGGATCGAACTACTGAAAAAATCTTTTCAACAGGAAAGAAGAGACTACATCAAAACCATGAAGAATGACACCTCGCCTATGAAAGTTGGAATATAATAGAATTAATCATCAAGGTTATACATCAGATCAAATTGTTTATCTATCATATACGATATGTTTTGAATTTATATTTTTATATTGTGTTGTGTTTACTCATGTTGTAATTGACAATGATTGTCATTGTTAATTTGTTTAACTTATATGCTTCATGAAGGTCATTACGGCATTAATGGCTGGCTTCCATAGGGACTAAAAACTTATCCCAGACAATTTAGTAGGTTGCCCTACTATGAGAAACTACAAATTATGCATTTGTTTGATACAATGCATATCAGAAAGAATATAAAAGAAATGTTATGAAAAATATTGGATGGAAGGCATGACAAAGAAAAAATTGTCAAAATTTGTAGTGACATTCAGGAAGCCAATCATGCATTGAAAAATATCATTCAATTAAATAGTGATGGAGACCAAATTAATATAAGTTCCCTTCCTTGGTTAATAACAGAGTAGCAAAGAAATGCTATAAAATAAGTCATACGAAAAAATTGATTTTCCACAGGATTTGTTGTGAACATAAACAATATAATAACAAATAAAGGTGAATTTGTGTCAGGGATGAAAACACATGATTGACATACCTTCATTAAGGTAATTATTCTGGTATATTATATACACTTGTATAATGCATGAACTTTTTAGTGAATTATGTTTACTACTTTTTGATAAATAATGAAAAGATCATTTTATAATTGTTGTAGTACGTTCTACCTCTATCTCTCCCAGACAACTTCGACAACAATGTCAAGCAAGTTATATATGATAATGGAAAATGCATGAGGTAAGTAGCGATATTTGTTCAACTCATTGCATACATCTTATAATTGCCATTTGTTTTACTTGTTATGTAATATACTATATATTTTTATTAAATCTTGTTAATATATTTGTGCCTTGAATCACTTGTAGATGGTTGTGATCTAAAGAAATTCATAAAGAAGATATAAATTATTGGAAGAGAAAAATTCCTCATCTAGTGTGTGAAATGCAAAAGTATCTAACTTCAAAAAAATTCAATGCACAAGAACACTACCTCATACACCAAGTTGAGGAGATTGAATTGTGTGGACCTATACACACAAGGTCAATGTGGACAGTTGAGAGGAACTTGAAATTTTTGAAGGCTTTGGTTAGACAAAGAGAACATCCTAAGGGTTCTATGGTGGAGGGATATATGGTATACCAGACCATGGTGTACATTAGTGAATATCTTCCTAAGTTTGTAGCAAAGATCCATGTAGATCACATTTGGGATCCCAACTCCATTAACAAATTCGAAGACAAGTACCTGATGGGGAAAGGTAGATTGAGGAAAGTGAGAGGTAATTATAAGATGGTCATGGAGATTAATTGAATACATTTTACATATGGTTTTATGTATATTGGTACTTATTTAATTTTTAATTCAATATACATCACTATAAATTAAGGTCAGATACTATAGTATTTAACTAATTATACGTCGTTTGTGAATTTTTTTTTTTAATACAGTTGGTTGAGAGTGGGATGCACTACATTTGTACGTCACAAACAATCTTGATTGGATGACGGTATGGATTGAATGATGTCAACAATTTGGTTACACATTAACATGGGAAGGTGTGGCTCATTGGTTAAAGAAGCTCATCGTGAATGGGAGATTCTAATGTTACACAAAGGGAAATTGATTTAACATATGGTATAAGAGATAAACAGGTACGTATAAATATATTAATCACCCATATTATTTAATTATTTTCAATTATATTGATATATATATATATATATGTTGAGATTGTTTTGTTTGCATACATTCAAAATTTTAAGAATAAATATGTTTACTAACCAACGATATTGCAAATAATTTTACATGTTTGACATATTGTATAGTGAAACACCAATAAGGTTAAGGATGCAATGTACCGGGTAACTTTGAATCAAAATGTTACGATTATGAAGAAAACTTGTGATTCTGGTATAACTACCATCTTTCAGGTGACTAATGTTTCATCTATAAGCGACATACATCCAGAAGTCTCAAAAAATCGATACTATGGTATTTTGGATGATATACTTGAGTATGACTTTAAGTCCTTCAAATTAGTTTTGTTCGTTTTCCTATGATATAGGCTATGATTGAATGAAAATGATCCTGAGAGAACTGTTATTGAACATGATAATGGATTTACCATGGTTAATACAAGGTCATTCGAGCGAACTAGAAATGAGCCCTATGTTCTTCCAAGCCAATGTGAGCAGTTATTTTACTCAGAGGTTCCAGGTAAACCGGGTTGGTCATTTGTTGTTAGACATGATCCAAGAGGAAGGCCGGTAAAGTATAATGAGATGGTAGAAGAAGATACCGAAGATGATGTAGATGATGTAGATGATGATCAAGATCAATAGTTAGTTGATGATGTCCCTAATGAAGATGTCGAAGAGGAGGAACTAGATCATGATGATGTAGGAGTTAATGTTCATGAAGATGATATCTATGTGGATGATGACATTATTGAAAATGATATCGATGATGATGATGATATGACCAATC